>JARFYF010000074.1:105337695-105347840 GCA_030265395.1 Rhina ancylostomus
TGCCCACAACTTCCTAACCCGTATGTCTTTGGAATGTGGGAGGAAACCAGAACACCCGGAGGAAACCCACGCAGACACGAGGAGAATATACAAACTCCTTACAGACAGTGGCCAGAATTGAACTTGAGTCATTGGTGCTGTAATAGCATTACGCTAACTGCTACACTACCGTGTATTTTTGTTCTAGTGATTAAACTTGTTTTAAGCCCTTCTCTCTGTGTAGCCCTTTGATTATCAATAATTATTGGAATGTTTAGAGTGTCTTCTATTGTGAAGACTGATTCTATATAGTTATTTACAATGTCTGCCATTTCTCTATTTTCCATTAATAATTCCCCAGTCTCATCCTCCAAGAGAACAACATGTACTTTAGCTGCTTTATGTTTACCTGTAGAAACTCATACAATCTGTTTTTACATTATTTGTTAGTTTATTTTCATAATTTATCTTTTTCCTCTGTACAATTGGTTTTTTAGTCATCCTTCACCGATTTCTAAAAATCATTGCATTTGCTTTTTCTTTCAATTTGACACCATCATTAACTTCCTTAGATAAATCCCGATGCTCATTGTTTTCAAAAGTCTTACTTTTGGATTGGAATATACCTTTCCTGAGATTTATGAAATATCTTCTTAAATATCTGCCATTGCTGATCTGCTGCCTTTACCCTTTCATCTATTTTTTTTTAACCAAGTTTGTCCTCAAGTTTAAGAGGATGGTTTCATAGCCAAGTTTCTCATCCTCAAACTGAAATTGAAATGCAATGATTGCTCTTTCCTTTATTATGAAAATATAAACTATGTTATTACCTAATACAAATCTAAAATAGCCTTTTCCTCAACATATTTCTTTAAGAAGCATCCCAAATATATTCTATGAACTCGTTCTCTAGGCTAATTTGATTTGCCCACAATGTGAACCGTGAATTCTCCAATTTCAGGTAAACTGCTCCCCCTTTTTTCCTTTTCTCTCTCCTCCCAATCGACCCAGTTCTTCCTACACCCACTCCAGTCCCCCATCACCCTGTTTCTTTCCCCTCCTCCACCCACTCCATCTGCCTATCACCCGTGTACGCTTCTCACTGGGTTCCCATTCCCCCACTATTCCCATCTGCCCTCCCCACCTCCCTTATTTGGTTCCATGCTCCACCTTCCTTTCCTATCAGATTTCATCATCTTCAGCCCTTTCTTGCCTCCACCTCCCAGCCTCTGTTGCTATTTCCACTCTTCCCTCCTCCATCCATCTATCATCCTTACTCACCCGCTTAACCCCTTCCCTTCATCTCTTTATACTGGCTATCACCCTTCTATCTTTCAATCCAGATGAAGGGTCACAACCCAGAATGTCAACTATCCATTTCCCTCCACACATGCTGCCTGACCCTCAGAGTTCCTCTAGTTTGTTCCTCCAGATTCCAGCATCTTCAAGACAGTATTGTGACATCTTTACCATCCATATGAGATCAGATAGGTTCTCAGCATAACCTAGCATCTGAGAAACAACAGCGGCTACATTGGATAATGCACGAATAAAGGCACAGGGCTTGCAATGAGCAACTAACTTGTACAGGACTCTGATAAAATTCATGCTATGGCCTCATTGTTACAATTTCAGAGAATATATCATAAATATTCCCAAATCTTTGACAGTTCTCAAAGCAAGTAAGCCTGAGGGCACGGCTATCAAACCATTTCTGGAGCTGGAGCTGTCTATAATAATGAGATGTCCCTGTGCTGGGTTTGGTCTCATTGATCTGATGCTGGCTTCAGGGATCAAATTAGCACTGGAAGAATGTATCAGGATGAGGTGTGGATAGGTAGCTTAATGCTGATTCAGACGGTCTGCATTGAAGTACCCTGCAGGCTGATGTTGTGAACCATTGAAGGAAAGCAAGCCTGCACATCCTCACAAGATCACAAGACAAAGGAGCAGAAGTAGGTCATTCGGCCCATTGAGTCTGCTCCGCCACTTCACCATGAGCTAAACTATTCTCATCTGGCCCCAATTCCTGACCATTCCCCCATTTCCCTTGATACCCTGACTAAATAAATACCTATAAGTCTCCTCCTTAAACACCCCCAATGATTGGACCACCACAGCTGTATGTGGCAATGAATTCCATAAATCCATGACCCTCTGGCTAAAGAAATTTCTTCTCATTTATGTTCTAAATGAGTACTCTCTAATTCTAAGACTGTGCCCTCTAGTCCTGGACTCACCCACCATGGGAAATGGCTTAGCCACATCTACTCTGTCCAGTCCTTTCAACATTCGAAATGTTTCTATAGGTCCCCTCTCATTCTGCGGTACTCCAGTGAGTACAGTCCAAAAGCTGACAATTGCTGAAAAGGAGTGACTTACAGCTGGAACATGGTAGAAATCACGCAGCGATCTTTGGAGGTTGTTGAAAGCTATGGTTGTTCACTGGTAAGATGGAGCATCCACATATCCAGAAATCACATTGGTAGATGAGGAGCAGTCCTTCACCCACAGGAGTATCATATAACTACATAAGCAAATACTAAACTAGCAATTGAAAGCGGTGGGTACCAAGGTTAAGCTGTAAGAAAACAATCAAGATTAGTGACTGCATTTTGAATTCCCATTTCCCACTAACTACATCTCTACCTTTGCACTTCTCAATGCAATACATTTCTGTCACTTGCCTAACAAGAATCTCTTATCTTTCTGGACTCAGCCTTAGTAACACATGGCTCTCCATGTTCTCGCAAACTGCCAACTATTCACCAAGGTAAGCACATCACCAAAAAATTAACTGACTCAGCTCTCTGCTTTCTGTCGTAATATCTGATCTGGGATAATCTTTTATTGTTCTGTAATTTTGGTTAAATGGAGGCTGTAATAGTTAGCAATAGAGGGAAGATAAGAATCTGAATTGGGATTATGCTTATTGAAAACATAATTAGATCAACTGGTCTCCGATAAACCAGCCAGAAAAGGACTTCTAATATTTTTCTCTATCTTTCCTTGTCTTCTTCCTACCCTTTCTCCTGCTGCTGCTGGCATGGAGAGAGACTATTATTGTCCGATGATGGAGCATAACTCACTCTACTGAGTACTCAAGACACCTGTGGGGCAGTTCAGGCAGTGGAAAGGTTGCTTTAGAAAGCCAGGCCTAATAAAGATGTTGCAGGTAGCAGCATGGTTCTCGTTGTAGGCAAATTTTCCTCTTCCCTGCAGGCTTCAGACTGCAGTAAAGACCAAGACAGTTGAAAGGTAGCTCTTGCCTCGATTAGCCACCTGTGGTCAGGTGCAATGTCTGAAAAGTGGAAGGGACAGGTGGGTGTTGCAAAATGAAACGACTGTAATTGCTGCCCAGATATCTACACCACTCATCTGGGCTCAGACATGTGAAATCCATACAAGTTGCAGGAAATTTCAGAAGTCATGTAATGTGAGTGCAGTTGGTAATATATGGGAAAACTCTTGACCAGCCATCAAATCTCTCTGGCCTAACCACACTCTCCCGTATGGAATTTATACCCCAAAGTCTTCTGCTAACTCAAACGACTGATCGATCTTCTCTCTGGAATCTGGTTGGAATGTTGTTTTGAATTCTATTTTCTCCTCTGCCTCTTCACCAAAGATTTCCCAATGCTTGTTTAATTTTTGTTGCAGTACCCCCGTTTTTGTTGTCTGTCAACAACACTGAGTGAGAGGGGCTGAAATTCGATGGGACGGAAGAAGTGACCACAGCAAAATTCGGCTCTGCATAGAAGAGGCATCAGCTGTTTTGTGTCACTGATAGTTTTACCACAAGACTTCGGAAGGAGAAATTTGTATTTGTAGAGATATCTGCTTGTAATAAATATATAAAACCAAGGCCAAGATGCTTTACAGGATAAATAAGGACAAATGAAATAATCTGACCCTCTTCTGATACATGCTCTACTTGCATTTCTGATATATCGCTTGATCTCATCTTTATTCCAATACCAAGTACTTCATATTTATTTACACTGAACTGTACTTGATGGCTCTCACATTTCTTCCTCAATGTCCCCCTCAGTCTGACATTCTCCTCATGATTTGCTCTCCAACTTGGAGTTACCACTCCTTCCAAGGTACTGATTGCAAATAATGTTGGTCCCAGTACAGATCCCTGTCCACTCACTGCATCCTCAGGAACAACAAACAGAACTGTGGAAATACTCAGTGGGGCCAAGCAGCATCTGTGAAGGCAAAAGGTGTAAGCTGATGTTTTGGGCTGAGACCTGAAAGGGAGAGTTTGTATTGTTGTCATTGTTAACTGCAAAGCATTGATGTCAGGAGTGGGATTTGAACACACAGCTCCAGTGTAGACTGCAGCCTGAACCCAGTGCCTTAGACCACTCAGCCATCCTGATGGACTATGGATAGACTGGTGTCGAATTGTGCCTTTTGCCTCCACAGATGCTGTGTGACCTTCTGACTTCTTTCAGTGTTCTGTTTGTTGTTCCAGATTCCAGTATCTGCAGTCTCTTGTGTCTTCAGCACCACATCCTTCTGCTTGGGTTCCATCACTTAATTCCATGTCCTGTTATAGCTATTAATTTCTTATATGATTATTAAAATGCTTTTGAAGATCCACAAAAATCACATCCACTGCATTTTCTAACCTCTATAATGTTCAATAATGTTCATCCAACATGAACAAACTGATCTTGATTTCCCAAATGTTCAGCAGCTGTATGCAAGGTCGGATGTCAGTAGTTGCTCTAAAGCGGAAGTAAATCCAGAAACTTTTTCACATTTCCCCCTCACCAACACCCTGACAGATTGGACAGCAGTGGAAGCATTACCGTTTCCCCATTGTCCTCGATTACACAAAGATAAACAATCAAGTCAAACTTCTTCTGATTGCCATGAGGTTGAAGGAAGAATCTGAAAATAGTCAGCACAGACCTGAATCGATAACTCTGCTCCTCCATGGACGCTGCCTGACAAGCTGAGTATTTTCAGCATTTATTTCCAATTTCCAACACCTATCATCTTGTCTCTAACCTGGTTTTGATGGCCCCTGATCCCAAATAGCATATTAATGCTGAGGGAGTCACATTCCCCAAGTACTTTAGGGTCTAACAAGCCTTCAAGCCAGGGTCAAAATGCCAGGTTTGTGCTGGATGAACCGTACAGAGAAGGCAGCGAACGCAGCCCTTGTCCACATGGCGCATGCTGGTCGGTCGATTGCCCAGCAGATCAATGGCACAGATGTGGCAGTGCGCATGCATGTGCCTATATGCATGCGCGCACTGGCCAGCCGATCACTCGGCAGAGCAACGACGTCCTCTGATGCGTGCAATGTCACTTTTGGCGTGGGACTTCGGGGAGTCGCGTGCTTTTAGGTCTCCACAGACCTTCTCGTGGATCTACAACTGGAGGCTGCTCAGTTTCTGTATTTTGATTAATATGAATCAATAAGACATTTATTCTACCGCACCGTTGTCGTTCTTGCTCCGTGTATACATAACAACTTGTTTAGCTTGTGTTAAACACAGGACAGAATCATTGACGTTTTGGGTCAAAACTGTGCATCAGGGTCCTGAAGCAGGGTTATGACCTGAAACATTGACAATTCCTTTCCTCCCACAGATGGTGCTCGACCCGCTGAGTTCCCCCAGCCGATTGTGTGTTGTCCTCCATCACAAGCCTCACTAGCACAGACCTCTCTGCCTGATCGCTATGGTACAGCCCTCTCCAGCCCAGACCTCACCCAGTTCTCTTACTTACCATCTTGTGCTATAGCACCCCAGCCGACGATGGAGCAGGTCATTCCCGGTGAGAACTGTTGCTTCCGGTCTGGGAGGCAGGCGGGCTGGATGTACTCTGGAAAAAGGAGACTTGTTACCAATCACAGCCTTCTGCTGCTCCAACTGTTGGGGCAGGGGGTAACAGGCCTTCGGTAACTAATGGAGAACGTCAGCCTGTAACTAATGGAGTACTGGTGAGGAGTTAGACTTCCCAGCTGATGTGAGAGGTGGCCCTGAGTGTTGATCATCTTCAACTAGGAAGGTTAACTCTTCTTCTCATCCATTGAGTGTTTCCAGAAGTTTCTGTTTTAATACTGACCATTTGTAAACTGCTCTCATATATACATTTACCCCACACAAGTGCCCACAAGAGAAAATTCAGCTATCACCCCTGACATTCAATGGCAATACCATCACTGAATCCCCCACCATCAATATCCTGGGGTTACCATTGATCAGCAACTGAACTGGAGAAGCCATATTCTGGCTATAAGATCAGGTCAGAGGCTGGGAATCCTGTGGGGAGTAACTCACCCCCCAACTCCCCAAAGTCTGTCCACCATTGACAAGGCACAAGTCAGGAGTGTGAGGGAACACTCTTCATTTGCCTGGATGAGTGCAGCTTCAACAACACTCAAGAAGTTCAACACCATATAGGGTATAGCAGCCTGCTTGATAGGCAGCCCATCCACAACCACTCACTCACTCCACCACTGATGCACAGTAGCAGCAGTTTGTACCATCCACAGGACGCACTGCAGCAACTCACCAAGACTCCTCAGACAGCACCTTCCAAATCCACCACCTCTACCTGCTAGAAGGACAAGGGCAGCAAAAGCCCGGGGAAAACCACCCCCTGGAAGTTGCCCTCCAAGCCACACACCACCCTGACTTGGAAATATATTGCCGTTCCTTCACCATCGCTGGGTCAAAATCCTGGAACTCCCTCCCTAACATTATAGTGGGTGTACCCACACCACACAGATTGCAGCAGTTCAAGAAGGCAGCTCACCTCCACCTTTCTCAAGGGCAATTAGGGATGGGCAATTAAATGCTGGCTCAGCCGGCGAAGCCCACATCCCTTGAACGAATAAAAAATATATACACAGCTTTCAGTACATATTGTTACAACAGTGGCTACAGTTCATGCCCTCTGTCTTAGTTTAAAGATCAGTTCAAAGGATCTCGGACATCACTCCTGAGCTAGAAGATCATGGATTCAAATACCAACGTACTCCTGCAGTCCCTCAGTTGAGTAAAGTGTCCCAGAATTTCAACCTGGCAATGATGAAGGATCAGTGATACATTTCCAAATCAGGATGGTGTGCAACTTGAAGGGGACCCTGCAGTTGATGATGTCCCCATTGTGCTTCTTGGAGGCCGAGGTCACGGGTTTGTGAGACGCTGCCGGAGGCGCAGAGGTGAATGCAAAGGCACACATTGCAGTCACTGTGGGCTGCTGGGGGAGGGAAAGAATGTTTAGGACGATGGTGTGGTGCCAGTCAGGTGGGTTGCTTTGTCCTTGGTGGTGCTGAGATCCTTGAGAGTCAGAGCTGCTCTCCTCCAGATGTGGAACGTATTCCACCACATTCCTGAATTGTCTGGTGTATGCTGGAAAGGAAATTCTCAGCAGGTCAAGCGGCATCTGTGTGGTTTTCAAGTTTAAAGTTTAAAAACAGAGTTTAAAGTTTCAGTTCCATGAACTTTCACCAGAACACTAACTCTGTTTCTCTCTCCACAGATGCTGCCTGCCCTACTGAGTACCTCCAGTATTTTCTGCTTTAGATTTCCAGCGTCAGCAGTATTTTCATTTAAGATGTTGGAAGAGTGTCAGGAGGTGAGTCACTCACTGCAGGATACGCAGCCCCTGACCTGCTCTTGTGGCCTGAGTGTTTATGTGGCCGGTCCAGTTATTTTTCAGATATGTTATTAAACCCAAGGTCTGCAAACAACAAATTTCAAGTCATATGTCAGCAATAATAAATCTGATCCTGATTCTGCCCTCTAAGGGATAAAGAATTTCCCACTGCATTATTTTGTTGATGAGACGGTGAATTCACCACCAAGTGCAGGGCTGCAGAGATATCTGGACAGGTACATCGAAAGAAAAGTTTTGGATGGATCTGGGCCAAACACGGGCAAATGGGCAGGCATGGTAGTGTAGCGGTTAGTGTAATACTATTACTGTGCCAGTGACCCAAGTTCAATTCCAGCCACTGTCTGTAAGGAATTTGCACGTTCTCCCTGTGTCTGCGTGGGTTTCCTCCGGGTGCTCTGGTTTCCTCCCACATTCCAAAGACGTACGGGTTAGGAAGCTGTGGGTACACTATGTTGGCACCGGAAGCGTGGCGACACTTGCGGGCTGCCCCCACAATGCTCTACACAAAAGATTCATTTTCACTGTGTGTTTCAATGTACACGTGACTAATAAAGACATATTTTGTTTTAGATGGGCATCTTGGTTGGCACAGACCAGTTGGGCCGAAGGGTCTATTTTCATTGCTGTATTACTCTATGACTATGACTGAACTCAAATAATTCCCTCAGTTCCTGACTGCCAGCTCTTACAGAGATGAGGAGGAGGGGTTTGAATGCAGCAGGTTACCTGAGTAGCTGACTGCTGACTTCAAGCGCAACAAGATGATGTCACTGTCCTTGGTCCGCCTGTTGTAGTGAGGGTTTATCAGGATGCGATCTATTGGTTCGATCCGTGTCTGGGGGTAGGTGAGGTTCAGTTGCGTGTGGAGACCCAACACTGCCTCCCAGCGCGATGGTACAAGGTTCCTCCTGGAAATAAGTAAGACACCTTGAGTCCACTATCTGTTATAATCTTCTACTGGCCTTCTGGCCACCTCTCTTGCAAATCCTCCTCCCTCAACCTCACTGTACAGGAATTGTTCCCATGGCTGCACTCATTACTGACCCCTCCATATTATCCAACCCACATCTATCCAATCGAATTCAACAATGCTTCATATGTTCCTGGCAACAGGGAGGCTATTCAGCCTATCAAGTCTATGCCATCTGCCAGAGAAATCCCATCGTTTTGTTGCAACCCATTCCCTCTCACATGGCCACAAACTCCCACCACTTCTGCAAGCACCCACCAACATTAGGGGCTATTTACAGCAGCTAATTAACCTCTCAATCTTCATGTCTTTGGGATGTGGGAGGAAACCAGAGCAACCAGAGGAAATCTACGTGGTCACAGAGGGAATGTGCGAACTCCACACAAACAGCACTGGAGGTCAGGATTGAACCCGGGTTACTGGGGCTATGAGGCACACAGTGATAGAAACAAACTTGCGTTTCTATTCCACTTTCTGGTCCACGTCATTGACTTTATATCCCGTACTGAATGAAACAATGATTTCTACATCAATGGTGCTGAGGTTGAGAGGGTTGAGAGCTTCAAGTTCCTAGGAGTAAACATCACTTTTGCTGCTTGCTGCTGGTCTGTCCACTGAGGAGATGAATTCTGTTCTCCTGGAGCAGAGTGCATCTATGACCTCTCCAGCCCAGCAGTGTATTGGAATTGTTTCAGAGGTTTATAAAAATACTGTAAATGTTGGAGATTTGAATTCAAAATAGAAAATGCTGAAAACACTCACATGTCAGGCAGCATCTGTGGAAAAAGAATCTGAGTGAATATTCCTGGGTTGAAGCCCTTTCATCAGATCTGGGAAGGAGAAAAAAAAACAAGCTGCAGGGAGGATGGGAGAGGGATGGAGGGGACTAAAGGAATATCTATATTAGGACGAGGCTAGAGTTGCCCCAGTGAAAGACGAGAGCATTTGGACAATGGGCTAATGGGACAGTTAAGAAGAGAGAACGTGGTTCTTTGTTCATCTCTCCATTTCTCCCCAACCCTCTGTTTCTCTTTCCACAGACATTGCTGTATTTCCAGCATTTTCTGTTTTGATTACAGTTGTTGGCTGCACCAGCCTTTAAATATCCAAATGTATACAAATTGATGACCAGAGTAACTTCTATTTCCATTGGCAATGTGGTTTTATTCTTGCTCTAGGTTCGCAGTTGTGGCTGCAGCAGAATCAGAATTATTATCACTGACTTACATGTCATGAAATTTGTTGTTCTGTGGCAGCCATACAGTGCAAAGATATAAAATTACTGTAAATTACAAAAATAAATAAATAGTGCAAAAAAGGAATAACGGGGTAGTGTTCAGAAATCTGATGGTGGAGCGGAATAAGGTTTTCTTGAATCATTGAATGTGGGTCTTTGGGCTCCTGTACCTCATTCCCAATAGTAGTAATGAGAAAAGGGCACATCCCAGATGGTGAAGGTCCTTAGTGATGGATGCCGCCTTCTTGAGGCACCGCCTCTTGAAGATGTCCTCAATGGTGGGGAGGGTTGTGCCTGTGATGGAGCTGG
>JARFYF010000074.1:105379705-105390382 GCA_030265395.1 Rhina ancylostomus
ATGTCGGGGTAAGTTTTTTTACACAGAGAGGGGTGGGTGCGTAGAATGCACTGCCAGCAGAGGTTGTGGGGGCAGATAAATTAGGGACATTTAAGAGACTCTTAGATAGATACATGAATGATAGAAAAATAGGGGACTATGTGGAAAGGAAGGGTTAGATAGATCTTAGAGCAGGATAAAATGTCGACACAACATTGTGGGCTGAATGGCCTGTACTGTGCTGTAGTGTTCTATGTACTATGAAAGCATTTTCCTCCTGTAGGAAGCCCAGAGCCAGACTTGCCTTTTGGGGTTGCGTGGGCTTCTAATGTTCTGGGGGGGGGACACTGCAGCTTTGTCCACAAGGTGGAACATGCACAGTTAGTGAGCAAGTCTCAGGCAGTGGGTTCTCAGACTGCATACCCTCACCGCTTGTGCAGACAGAAGGGCTCTTCCAGGTTTCCTAAGCACCTTCTTGGAGATGACTTGAAATACATTTAAATAGTTTAAAAAATGAAAAGTTACATATAAACAAATAAAAATTAAAAAATACATTTCTTTGAAACAATTTTATACTGTATATTAATATAGAACATTAATATACATTGATTCAAAGAAGGTATAAACTACTTAGCTGCTTTTTCCTTTGTACTGAAGCATGGCAACAACTCAACTGAATGGGGCCTTACTTGGTGTGCTAGCATGGCTGCAGTGAAGATGAGAGACCAAATATGAAGTATATCTGGCACATCAGCCCAGTATGATCAGGAACTGCCTTGGGACTCATTGCTGTGTCGAGAGGGGCGAGAGAGATCGATCAGATGTGGTTTCAGCTGAGCTAATGAGGTTTCCTTACACTTGTGCTGCTTCACACAGATGCTGAAGTCTGGGTACACTTATTGCAGTCAGCTGGCAGATCCTTGGGGAGCCTCCGACAAAAAAATCATCGTGATCTGGCCTATTATGTCACTTGACAAGTGATGAGGGTCTGGAATTCATTGCATGAAAGGATGACAGAGGCAGAAACCAACTTCACATTTGACAAGTATCTGGCTAAGCAGTTAAAGAGCTGTAACCCGGCAAGTGATGGACCAAGGGCTGGGAAGTGGGATTAAGCTGAACCCATTTTAGGCTGTCATGGACATAAAGTACTGTTTGATTCTGTTCTTTTTTGTTGTAAAGTTCTAAGATTCCAAGACTCTTAAAATGCAGGAAACCATGTGGCAATATTTTCAAGACAGAGAAATATCCCTGCCATCCAGGTAAATACTTATCCTCAATTAACACCACTAAAGCAGGTCATTATTGAGCTCTTACCATGAGACTATATTAGCTGCTGCATTTCCTATTTCACAGTCGTGACTACACTTCAAAGCTGTTGGCTCTAAAATGTTTTGTGAAGATGTGAAAGTCCCATTGAAATGCTTTTCTTTCTTTAAACTTGAAAGAATCCAATGGAAGATTGGAGATGCAATACAGTACTTAATTAGCACTTCCCCCGCAGAGGAAAACAAGGAAAGAAATGATTGAACAATAGAGGCCAATAAGCCTGAAGCAACCCACTCATTTTCTAGTTTGTTCTTTTGCAATGTATGGTCACCATCGGCAACATTTGGGCCAAGATGTTCCCTACAGATCTCATTCAGCTACAGGTTCACATGGGTCTCAGCTACACAGTGGTCAACAGAGCCAAGTGAGTGAAAGGACACTGACTGAAAGGATTCTGACTGTTGATAGTCGAGTTTACTGTCATGTGCACAAGTATATGTATGCACAGGTGCAATGAAAAACTTACTTGCAGCAGCATCACAGGCACATAGCATCATATAAGCAGCGTTCACAAGAAAAACATAAACATAAATTATACACTTCTTTTATAAGAAAGAACACAATTAGAACACAAAAGTCTATTGTAGTGCAAAGTGGTCATAGTACTGGTATACTGAGGTAGTGATTATGGTTTTGCAGGTTGATTCAAGAACCAAATGGTTGAAGGGAAGAAGCTGCTATAGACTCATACAGCATGGAAACAGGCCCTTCTGCTCAACTGTTCTTGAACCTGGTGGTGTGGGACTTCAGGCTTCTGTACCTCCTGCCCGATGGTAGCTCTGAGAAGAGGGCATGGCCCAGATGGTGATAGATGTTGCCTTCTTGAGGCAGCGCCTTGTGTAGATACTAGTGATAGTGGGGAGGAATGTGCCAGTGGTGTATTGGCTGAGTCCACCACTCTCAGCAACTTCTTATGTCCCTGTGCATTTGAATTGCCATACCAGACCATGATACAACCAGTCAGGATACCTCCAACAGTTTGATACTTTGAGTAGAAGTTTGTTAAGAGTGTTCAGTGACATGCCGAACCTCCTTAACCTTCTAAGAAAGTAAAGATGTTGGTGCGCCTTCCTCGTGATTGCATCTATGTGCTGGGTTGTCTGATACCTTAACGTCCAGGAATTTAAAACTGTTAACCTTCTGCACTGCCAATCCACTAATGCAGACTGGGGCATGTTCACCCTCCTTTCCCTATCTGAAGTTAACAATCAGCTCTTTAGTTTTACTGTCATTGAGCAAGAGGTTGTTGTTTCTGTGCACCGCTCAGCCAGGCACCCAGTCTTACTCCTGCACGCTGACTCATCACCACCTGTGATTCCTCCAACAGTGGTGCTGTGGGCGAATTTATATATGGCATTGGAGCTGTGCTTAGCCACACAGTGACGTGTGTAGAGTGAGTAGAGCAGGGGGCTATGCACACAGCTTTGAGGTGCGCCTGTGTTAATGATTAGCAAGGAGGAGATGTTGTTACCAATCCTTACTGATTGAGGTCTGCCGATGAGGAAGTCAAGGATCCAGTTGCAGAGCGAGGTACAGAGGCCCAGGTCTGGAAGCTTGATGATGAGTTTGGATGGGATGATTGTGTTGTACGCCGAGCTGTAGACAATGAACAGCAGCCTGATACATGTGTTCCTGATAAATGGATAAATCAGAGCTGGCATCATGTTTATGTTCTTGTTTATGCCCCGGAAATATACTTTATTCATAATATATTAAGTAACTATAATCAGGACAATTCTTTTGCTGTGTTCATTGTCCAATCAATTCAATACATTATCTTACAGAGTGTCAACACCACCCATGTTTACGCCTTAAACAAAGCATCGTAAAGTGTCTGAGAGGCTGTTGTACAGGGCCCAGCCTGGTATCCTGTGGTAGTAGGACCCTCTGCTGTGGTCTGTCTCCACAGAGCTTTTGTGGTGGCTGCGCCTAGCTTCAGTGTCTCTCCCAGCACGTACTCCTTACTGAGTCACAGGATTATACTGTGGAAGCAGGCCCTTCAGCCCAACTCATCATGCTGACCAACATGCCTGCTTGATCTAGTCCCATTTACCTGCATTTGGCCCATATTACTCTAAAACGCTCTTATCCATGAGCCTGTCAAAATGTCTTTTAGATGTAGTAATTGTGCCTACCTCTACCACTTCCTCTGGCGGCTTGTTCCTTATGGCCACCATCCTGTGTGAAAGCTTGCCCATCAGGTCGCCTCTAAATCTTTCCCCTCTCACCTTAAACCTATGCCCTCTAGCTTTAGACTCCTTACCCTGGGAAAGAGACTGTGGCCTGCACCTTGGAACACGCCAGTCGGCAACGTTCATTTGCGGACATCTCCTCACACTGGAAGACTATATTTGTGGCTATCTGCCTCATGAGTGCCAGCAATGTGGCCATCCCCTCATCAGCTTTAATTGATCAACTTTTTGAAGCAGGTGCCAAAATTATTCATCTCACCAATCCAAGTGCTAAAATTCCTGTCCTAATGGGTCCAACCAGTCCTCAGAGCCACTGCCAACCCACTACAAACCAGAGTTGTCCTTCCATTCCCGTCAAACTCTGGGATTTAGCAGAGAGCCATTGCCTCCTGGGGCATCACAAGTCGTGGCTTAACTTCAATTGAGCCACAGGCCTCCAGCTTGGGATGGGCATTGTCTGTGTGCAGTTCGACAGGCACTCAAAAAATTGGCCATAACCAACTTCTACTCCCAAAGTTTAAAGGGAACCATTCTAATCACACCTGGTGCTCAAAATAAAAACCTCTCCATTAAGCTACTGCTGTGACTTTTCTCAGAATAGTTTGATAGATAAATGAAATAGTTGAGGATATGACTGTTTACATTATACTACAAAGTAATTGCCAGTTTGACTCGCTTTAAGTGTTCCTACTTCTCACATGCCCATTTATTGCAAGTATCAAAAGCAGTAAGAATTCCATTTTTTCCCCCTCAGAATTTAGGAATGATCCCATTTCACACTTCACAAGGTTTGCTGGGAAACATACTTCAAGTGCATAACATATTTTAGCTTGGAAATGAAATTAAGGTATTGCTATGGCAGTTATTTTATATCGGAGATGAAACAACCACTCCAAATGTAAATCAGTTTGTTTGCTCCTGTCTCTAGTCTTTTCTTTCCAAAACGACAGTGAGTTGAATTAGCTCATTATTTGCCATATTTTTTACTTGTGATCTTTAAGCACTCAGAATATTATTGAGCCAAAAGACACTTGAAATCTTGGCGTGACTGTAATCTAACTGACTTCAGCTCATTGCCCTAAACTGTATTTAAGTTTTCAAAGAGCCAATTATTACGTATTTATTTGGTATGACTAATGATAGGTTATTGCTCACTTAAGGTTTTTTTTTAGATGGAAGTGACACAGTGGCAGTGTGAAGTTTACACGGAATGAAATCAGGAAGAGGAACAATCCTCTGCCTCCTTGGTCGGAATTCTCCAGCACCTTGTGCATTCCTCTGTTATGTGGCTTTGCTCCTGTAACTCCTTTCACACACAGAATGACGACATATATATGCATACCGCCTCCCCCACCCCCCCTTTAAATCAGCAGAAGATAATTTAAGTGATCAGTCAGCCATTTGTTTTTGACAAATTGATTATTGTAATCACTTCACCCTGGGGCTTTTGTTTAATTCATTCATCAGAGGTGGGTGGAACAAACAATCCCATCCCTAATTGCCATCGAGAAGGTGGTAGTGAGTTTTCTGGAACCATTGCTGACTGTGCGGTGAAGGTACTCCCACAAGCTTGTTAAGGAGGAAGGTTCATGATTTTGATCTATTGATGAAAGAATAACTATATATTTCCAAGTCAGGATGGTTTGTGAAATGGAGTAGTGTTCCCATTATCAGCTGCCTTGTCCTTCTAGATGGTAGGTTTGAGAAATAACTAAGTGAGTAACTGCAGTGTACTTTGCAACTAGCACACTCTGCACTCTGCCACAGTGGAGGGAGTGGATATTTAGAGTGGGGGATAGAGTACCAATGTGTCCTGAATGGTGCTGAGTTTCCTTTGCATCATTGGAGTTGCATTCATCCAGACAAGTAGAGAGTACTCTATCATACTCTGTCTTGTAGACGATAGACAGGCTTTGGGAAGTAATTTGCAGAATTACTTGCTGCAAAATGACCAGCTTCACCAATTAATGGGCAGCTTCTATGTTGCTCTGAAACTGTAGACTGGCTGCTATTGGGCCACTCTGTCCCAGCATGGTGCCTGGAACAGTCTTCTACTTGGAGCTTGGCTCCCAGCACTTCACTATGGCTCAGGTCAGTCTCAGCTCAGTCAGCCGGTTGCACTCACAGAATGGGTGTGATAGCCGGTGGGGCTCAGCCTCCAGACTCACTGCCTGTTACAGCTGACAGTGCGATCAGGGAAAGTGAATGTTTATGAACGTCTTTGATGTTCACAGATATTCAGTAAACTGTACTGTTCTATGTTCTATTTAGATAGTCTTAGGTGAGGTTTAAAGGTCAGCACAACATTGTGGGCCAAAGGGCCTGTATTGTGCTGTACTGTTCTACGATTCAAGCCCTGGGGATTTATCCTCATCTCCAAATAGGCAATCCATCATTCTGCAATTATGCCCCCTAGTTCTAGATAACTCCACCCTGCCAATGTCCCTCAGAACCTCAACACGTTCCAGTCAGATCACATCTCATTCTCTTCTACTCCCAGAGAGGATGGGCCCAGCCTACTTAACCTTCCTTGATCTGTCAACCCCCTTTCATCATGGGAATCAACCCAGGTAAAGTTAAAATATACTTCTGCTGCATTAAGGTGGGTACAATTAAACGATTACCAAAGAAATAATGAATTCTTAAACGTCAAGTGCGGATCCCATTTATAGAAGAGACTAGGCTGAGAATCCTGTGCAGTTTGGAAGCTGAAAACTCCAGAATGTGATGAAGCCACTGGTGGACTAAATGGATCATTCTACAATGCAAAGAGATTTAATCGAGATGGTAGAAGCTGCAGAACATTTAATAATCCAGATTCCATCCTTAAAGCATTACAATTAATTGAATTAAACCCCGTTTCCCCCCCTTTCACCTTCAAGCCGAATCTGGCCGGCGCCGCCATCTTCTTTCCCTGCTGTAGGTCAGCCCAAGGCCGGGGGCGGCCTTCTGCGCACGCGCAGGTTGTACCGGTGGCCTCCGGGACTTGTAGGCGACTCGGGAGGCGAGAGCACAAAATCTGGGAAGCCGGGGACTACAGAACCCAGAAGGCATTGCGGGGTGGGTTTCCCTGAGGCCCTGCCGGAAGAGTGAACTGGTTGTGGGGAGGTGTCTGGAGATTATGTTTTCTGCTTCTCTCCCCGAAAACTCACCCTGCCGAAGGGATTTACCCGCTGTCGTTACAACAGTTGTACAAAAGTAGAGAGCTGCACTTGCCAGAAACCTGGCATAAGGGCACAAAAGGCTGGAAGTAGCAGCCAGGTCAGTGACTGTTTCTCACGAAGAGTCATCCTGACGTGTTAACCCTGTTTCTCTTTGCACAGATGGTGTCTGACCCGCTGAGTATTTCCAGCATTTTGTACTCTCCAGCAGTTAATTGTAATGTAGTTGTGGTATATTAAAAGAGGAGGGATACGCCTTCTTGCAGTTTGATGGTTGTCATTTGCTAGACCGTGAAAAGAAATAAGGTTAGGTTAAGGCCATTCCGTTCCTTGGGGCCTGCTCTGCCTTTCAGTAAGATCATGGCTGATTTTCTATCGCAGAACAATGGCTGGCGTTTAAAGAAATGATCTGCAGCAATTGTAAATCACTTTAAAACACTAAGACAACAGAAAAGTGGTCTAGCTCCTCCCTTCAATCCTAAAGGGCCTATCATAAGCCCTGGTTCTGAACTCCCCAGTTAAGGGAAACATTATTTTAGCTTCTATCCTGTTGAACTCTTGAAGTATTTTGTATGCTTCAATGAGGTCACTTCTCATTCTTCTAAACTTGAGCAGAAGTCTAGTCTACTTGATCTTGCCTCACACGGCAGACCCACCATTCCAGGAACCGGTCTGCTGAACCTGTGCTGCACTCTTTTCCCAACAAGTACATCCTTCTTTGCATTGGAAACCAAACTTGTACGCAATATACTACAGGTGTGATCTTACCATAGCCCTATATAATTCTATTAAGATATCCCCCACTCTCCACCCCCATACTCAAATCTTCTTGCAATTAAGGCCAAAAAAAATTTTGTTTTCCTAATTTTCTGATGTATATACATGTTAACTTTCAGTGACAATGTGCAAAGGCACCCAGGTCCCTTTTGAACTTCAACTCTCACCCTTTATATAAAAAAAATAGGATTTCTGATTCTTTTTTTATATAGAAGTTGGTAACCTCACATTTTACCAATTGTCGATGTTGTTGTCCATTTTCTCAGCTTGTCTATATCCATTTGATTAGACTTTGCAAGGGAATTTCATTCCAGTAAGTGTCTTATTGAGTTTAATGGTTTGTGGTTGAAGAGTCCTGTTTCTAAAATACTTATCTAGTGGCAGTAACATAGTAAAACTTCCCAATAGTATTTTATCAGATTAAATTTGACACAGAGCCATGGCAGGAAATGTTAGGACAGATGTGGTAGGTTTTAAAGCCCATTAAAGACAGAACTGAAAATCTTTTGTTTTGAGTTTTAAGAGTCCTTGGAACTCTCTTTCTCAAACATGGTGCAAGTAATGTCTTTGAATATTTTTAGGACAGGTGGAGAGATTATAAGCTGAAATGTTTCTAGGGGAAGGAGGGAACAAGGAGTTCAGGTTAAAGTCAGATTAGCTGTGATATTATGGAGCCAGTTTGAGGGGCCAATTGGCCTACTCTTATCTTTGTGTGTTTTAAACGTGAAAGGGGAAAGCAGAGTTCTTCAGGGAGCTGATTCTAGAACTTAGGCATTCAACATCAAAGGCATAACTGCTGATTATTGAGAAATTATGTGGAAAATATGGATGCTTATGAGGCAAGAATTAGGTGAGTATAGTTGCCTTTGAGAGTTGATGGATGGAGAAAGATACGTGGGTAGGAAAGTGTAAGGTTGTAGAGGAAATTGAAAATAATAAAGAGAATAGTTTAAGCCCATGGATCAGGGAGAATGCCTTACGAAAACAGATTGAGTGAACTCAGCCTTTTCTCCTTGGACCAACGGAGGATGAGCGGTGACCTGATAGAGGTGTATAAGATGATGAGAGGCATTGATCGTGTGGATAGTCAGAGGCTTTTTCCCAGGGCTAAAATGGTTGCCACAAGAGGATATGGGTTTAAGGTGCTGGGGTGTAGGTACAGAGGAGATGTCAGGGCTAAGTTTTTTGCTCAGAGAGTGGTGAGAGCGTGGAATAGGCTGCTGGAAACGGTGGTGGAGGCGGATACGATAGGGTCTTTTAAGAGACTTTTGAATAGGTACATTGAGCTTAGTAAAATAGAGGGCTATGGGTAAGCCTAGTAATTTCTAAGGTAGGGACATGTTTAGCACAACTTTGTGGACCGAAGGGCCTGTATTGTGCTGTAAGTTTTCTATGTTTCTGTGTTTCAAATACAGGTAGTTCTGCTATAATGTGCTTCCATAATACAAATTGGTTGTAACCTGATTGATGGGTTATGGAATACCATTTGCAGTATTGGTTGTAGCATGATTGCGATCACGAAAACTCATTTGAATCTCTGCTTTGAGGGCAACCACAGCCAGTTCTGCTATAACATGGTTTCTTAGGAACATAGGTATAGTGTTATAGTAGAATTACCTGTAGTTGCTTTTCTGGGAGCCAGTGGGGGTCACTGAGGTGTGAGTGATAAATGAATGGTTTGGAGCTGGTACAGGCAACATTCTTGTGGAGGAAAGAAGTGGCGAGGAATAGCTTAAAGTTAACAAAGGCACAGATGCATATTTCCACAATAGATGATCTGGGATGGTGCAGTTTGTGGCAATTTTAAGCAGGTGAAAAAAAGCATGTATTTCTCTCTCCAAAGAAGCATGCTGACTTGCTAGGTCCAGCACTTTTTGTAATCTTGAGAAGGATGTATTGGACTTTGAAGAGGTATTCTGTAGATTCAATGGAATAAGTCCATCTGGATTCAGAGGTTTAATTACGTAGAAATTAAATCAATCGATGTTTTATTTCATAGAAATTAAATGGTTAAGAAGTGATTTAAATTTTTTTAAAAATAGGACTATTTTCAGTGGTTGGTGTGTCTTGGACAAGGGTGGTAATCTTGTTGGTAATCTAAAAGGTCTCAGAGGCAAAGTTTAAAAATAAGAGCCAAGCTTTTCATGAGTGAAATTAGGAACTGGTGCTACTTGCAAATGGGTAATAGAAATTTGAAACCCATATCCGCAAGTAGTAATTATTGCCAAATGCAAGTCTGAATTGATAGCTTTCTGATAGCCAAGGTATTAAGGGATATGGGGAAAAGGTCAAGTCAGCTATGATCTCATGTAATTGTTGAGTTGCTAAATGGCCTTGTCCTTTTCTAATGTTCCTTTAACATTCCCTTTTCCTTAAAAACCAACCATTCTTCCCTTCAATACCCCATCCCAATTCCAATGTCACTCATCCCTCATCTCTCCCAGAATCGATATTTGAATGGTTCCAGTCTTATTACCATCAGTCCACAATGGTTCCTCCACAAAAAAGACTGATTAGAAAAATTAAGGCCCAAGTAATTAAAGGGTCATTAGTACCATGGACAGGAAATTAGCAAAGAGAGAGAATAGTGGTGGACCATTATTTTTCAGACTGTAGAATGGTGGATAGGGTCAGGCAGCTTTTTTAATAGTTTAGATGTGAGTATGCTGGGTATATTAATCAAACTCATGAAGGACTCAAGATTTGGGAGTATAGTTTTTCAAAAAAAAAGGATAATAGTTTGCATAAGTAGGCTGGCAGAATGGGACCATAAATAGCAGGTGAAGTTTTATATAAAAGATATTAGAATTGGTTTATTATTGTTGCATGTACTGAGGTACAGTGGAAAAACTTGTCTTGCATACTGTACACGCAGATCATTATATTACAACCATGCATTGAGCTAGTGCAAGGGAAAACACAAGCAGAATGCAGAATAAAATGTAACAGCTACAGAGAATGTGCAGGCAGACAGACAATAAGGTGCAAGATCATTATGAGGTAGATTGTGGGGTCAAGAGTCCATTTTATTGCACTAGGGAATCATTCAATAGTCTTACAACAGTGGGATAGAAGCTGTTCTTGAGCCTGGTGGTATGTGCTTTCCGGCTTTTGTATCTTCTGCCCAATGGGAGAGGGGAGAAGAGAGAATGTCCTGGGTGGATGTGGTCTTTGATAATGCTCGCTGCTTTACCGAGGCAGCGAGACGTATAGACGGAGTCCATGGAGGGGAGGCTGGT
>JARFYF010000074.1:105475653-105486118 GCA_030265395.1 Rhina ancylostomus
TGATGCAACCAGTCAGAATGCTCTCCACCGTGCTCCTATAGAAATTTGGTGACATACAGAATCTCCTCAAACTCCTAACAAAGTAGAGCCACTGTTCCATTGGAAGTATCCTACCTTTTTGATGAACTTGATAAAACCAGGCCTTTGGTATAAATTATGATTTGCTATATCGAAGCCAATATATATTTATCAACATGATTACTTTTGAAGAGTTTAAAGACATGTTATGTTTATTTAAATTGGGTCCTTAAATGTCTAACTGGTGGCAGGCTGGGTTTTGCTGCTCTTGGTGTTGTATGGATAACACAAGCAGCTTAAAGCCTGAAGTATTCTCTCAGTTCTTTCCTGTTATTGTGTCAAAGAGACTTTGAAACATGGGCTGGTCTGCTAATTGCCCTTCTACTAGCCCAGTTTATACCACCATTCCCCCCTCCCAGATTACTCTGGGACTCTTCATCCTCCTCCCTCCCAGATTACACTGGGACCCTTGACCCTCACTGTCCCAGATTACTCTGGGATTCTCCTTCCACCTCCTCCTGGATTATTCTGGGAATCTTCATCCTCCCCCACTCCCAGCTTACACAGGAACTCCTCACCCTCACTCTCCCTGACTACACTGGGACTTCACTACCCTTACTCCTGCTCTCCCAGCATATACTCACACTCTTCACCCCGCTCTCTCGATAGAACCAAAGAAAGGAGGATGAAGCTTGCTCTGCTATTTGTTAAGATCATGGCTGGTTTTCCACAATGGCTCCCTTTGCCAGCCCCCTCCCCATTCTTCTCTGTTCCCTCAGAGTCCAAAAATCTATCCATGTTTTGAAGGAAGACAACCAGTGAGCCCGCTACAGCTCTACGGGGAGCACGTTATCCGCTATTCCAAGTGTTCAAACCTTGTTGACCAACGTCGAGATCAGGACCCCATTGGACACCTTCAAGAAATCCAAATGTGCACATCCACTGCTTCCCCTTGTCTATTTTACTAGACACATCCACAAGGAGCTCCTGCAGATTAGTCATATACGTTTTTTATCTTGTAAATCCGTATTGGTTCTGCTCAGTTCCGATTACTCTTTTCAAGATGTTCCACCATTAACATCCTTTATTACAGTCTCCAGCACATTTTCCACCACTGATATTAGGCTGAGAGGTTGGTCGTTCCCTGTTTTCTCTCAACCTTCTGTTGCTAACTGGTGATGTCACATTTGCTACCCTGCAATCCATGGGAACAATTCTACAAGTTATCCAGCTCTGGAAGATGATAACCAGAGCAGCCACTGTCACTAATATCCCCACTTTCAAAACTCTGGGATTTAAACCATATGGGATTTATCAGCTTTCAAATTCACCAACTTAAGTCTTTTTTGACTAATGTTTAGTTCCTTCAGTTCCTCACTCTCGCTAGATCCTCTCATATATCTGGCAACTTTTCTCTGTCTTCTGTGAAGACAGAGACAAAGTAATTGTTTAATTCATCTGCCATTTCCAGATTCCCCATTATAAATTCTCCTATCTGTCTTTAAGGGGCCCACTTTGCTGGTCCTTTCCTTTTTACACACCTATAAAAGTTCTTACACTCTGTTGTTATGTTTCTCTCCTGTCAGTTCTCATGTCCTGTCTTGCATTTCTTTATCAATTATGATCCTCCATTGCTGAATGCCAAAATAATCCCAATTTTTAAGCTTCCTGCTATTTCAGGCAGCTTTATAAACCTCTTCCTTGGATTTAACACTAATTTCTCCTGTCAGCTGCGCATAAGTCACTTTTCCTGTCAATATTTTGAGTCTTAAAAGGATTTGTTTTTTGCAATTGGTGCACTTATTTCTTTAAATGCTAACCATCTCTTGTCCACTGCCATACACTTCAGTATGTTCCCCATCTCATGCCTTCATTGTTTCCTAACATCATTGTTAGTAATGATAGAGAGAACTACTGGTCAATGAAGTTACAGATTCTGCTGGAATACAATTTACAATACAAAGTATTAAACATTATTTTCAAACCCTATGTGAAATTCCATGATATTATGATCACTCTTCCCCAAAGGCTCTCAGAGTATACTGGCTGCCACTCTCCCAGAGTATATTGGCATTCCTATTCCTCTTCTCCAGTGTATCCTTGCTGTTCACTGCTGCTCTCCCAGAGTACACTGGCACTCACATCCCTCTTCCCCCTACTCCACATGTTCTCCGAGAGTATTCTGTCATTCTTCATCCTGGCTCCTCCATATTTTACTGGCAATCATAAAATCTCAGAATGATTAGAACACTAAGGAGGACATTCGACTCATCATGCTTGTGCTGTCCCTCAACCAGAGCAACTTGCTAGTTCCACCTTCCCCTTCTCCAATTCCCTCTTAAAGGCCATAATGAAACCTAAATATCCACCATCTCCTATTGTATACAGACATTTTTCACCTCGTTCCCTCAGCGTATACTGGCACTCTTCACCCCCACTCTCCCATAGTATACTAGTACTCTTAACAGTCTGTCTTTCCCCATCCTACTGCTCTGCAGTTTGGATTACGCTGCCGTCTCCTCCTTTCCAGTTCAGGATGATTCTCTATTCTCCACTCATGAAGTCACACTGGTAATTTTCTGTTCTCCTCGGCCCTATTGTCCAACTTGGTGTCCATTGCCACCCCCTTTACAAGTCTCCTGTTTCTTTCAGGCCAACAACACCTCTCCCATTCCTTCACTCACATAGGCTGCCATCTCCTTCCAGTTTGCACTGGCCTCTGTTTCACACTGGCAGCTCTCTCGTCCAGCTTGGTGACAGCCTCCTCCCTTCCCTATTCTACACTCCTGACTGGCAATGCTGCTATCTGTGTGGACTGAACTGTGCTCCACCCTGTGGGTGTGGACTTCTGGTCCATCCATACCCAGTATCTTGAGCCTCTCCTCATGGCAATAAATTCCCATGAGGGCATTGCCTTGTGAGGAGAGGTTTATGGTTGGTCTATTTACACCGTTCAGAAGAACGAGAGGTCATCTCATTAGTGTTCTGATAAAGGTTGATGCTGTGTGTCTGTTTGCATCAGCTGCAGTCTTTTTCCCAGGGAAGGGGAACTAAAAACTAGAGGCCATAGATTTAAAGTGAGATGGGAAAGATTTAAAAGGGACCTGAGGGGTAACTTCTCCACGCAGAGGGTGCCAGAGGATGTGGTTGAGGCAGGGACAGTAACAACATTTAAAAGGCATTTGGATAAGTAGGTAGATAGGAAGGGTTTAGAGGGATATGGGTAAATGGGACTAGCTTGGTGGGCACCATGATCGGCATGGACGAGTTGGGCTGAAGGGCCTGTTTCCATGCTGTATTAGTCTGCGACTCTATGAAGAGTTCAGAACAGTTTCCAGATGAATGGTTAACCATTTATCACATAGGAATGGAGGTCATTGGAATTCTCTGCCTCAGACATTGGTGGATACTCATTTCACTTGTTATATTCAACACTGAAGTACTTTTGGACACTGAGGCAATGGGAAATTATGAGAATCAGGCAGAAAAATGCATGAAGCCAAAGATCGGCCACAGCCCTTATAAATAGCAGGGCAGACTAGAGGGGCCGTATAATTCACTCCCGCATTTGTGTTTCTCTGTAGCATTATTCCTGTGTGTCTGTTGGGTGGGGAACCGGGAAGCACCTTGAAAACAAACATATTCTGTTCACAAAGCTTCACAGTCTGTAGTTTGACAGTGTAACCTAGAGGAAGAGTAATAAATGTAAATTAATCACCAACAGCTTTTCTGCATTTCTTTGAAAGTCTTTCATCTCTTTTCTGAGGGCAGGGCCTTAGAGAGTGTTGTAGAACAGGGAGTGAAACAGCACAGCAACAGGCCCTTTGGCCCAACTGGTTCATGCCGACCAAGATGCCCATCTAAGCTAATCCCATTTATCTGTGTTTGGCCCATATCCCTCTAAACCCTTTCTGTCCAGGTATCCTGTCAAGTGTCTTTTAAATGTTGCTCATAAAGACCTTAGGGTTACAAGTACATATTTCCCTGAAAGTGATGACACGGTAGACAGGGTGGTGAAGAAGGCATTTGGCATGCTGGTCTTCGTCGGTCAAGGCACTGAGTGCAGGAGTTGGGATGTCATGTTACAACTGTACAAGATGTTGGTGAGACCACACTTAGAATATTGTGTGCAGCTCTGGTCACCCAGCTATAGGAAGGATATCATTAAGCTGGAAAGGGTCTAGAAAAGATTCACAAGGATGTTACTGAAGGGTTGGATCCTGGGAAGGGTTGATTTTAAAGGAAAGAGTGGATAGGCTGGGACTGTTTTCCCTAGAGCACAGAAGGCTGAGGGGTGACCTTTATAGAAGTGTATAAAATGATGAGGGGGCATAAATAAGGTGAATGGTCACAGTTTTTTTTTAGGGTAAGGGTTCTGAAACTAGAGGGCATAGATTTAAAGTGAGAGGGGAAAAATTGAAAGGGGACCTGATGGACAAGTTTTTCACACAAAGGGTGGTAAGTACATGGAACGAGCTGCCAGAGGAAGTGGTAGAGGTGGGTACAATTTGCAATGCTTGAAAGAAATTTAGACAGGTGCATGGGTAGGAAAGGTTTAGAGGGACATGGGCCAAATGCAGGCAAATGGGACTAACTTAGGTAACTTGGTCAGTGTGGATAAATTGGTCCAAAGGGCCTGTTTAAATGCTGTATAACTCCATTACTCTATGCTGCTGCTTATCAGCATGGAAAAATCCACTTCCATTTTGTATTGTTGCCAAGCTTGTATAATTACAGTCATTAGGCAAATGTGGTTTACCGTAGGGATTAAGTTTCTAGGAATAATAGTGTATGGCTGGTGGCAATGATTACTGAAACTATGTAAATAGAAATCCCCCACTAAATAGTAAATGTGTATTTTCTGTTTGCTGCCTTTTCTTTCAATAATATTGAACTACTGGAATTGTTTCTCCTTTTCATTTTGGTATCTGATTTTACTTATAATTACAAAGTTCAAAACTGCATCATGGAATTGCCTTCCCCCTTGTAAGTAACCAAGAACAACTGCAAAGTCATAAATTACAAGTATCTAATTATAACATGCATTATTCTTTGAAGCCCCCCAACAAGTAGCAGAATAGTAGGGAACGTTCACTTTGCCACTCTTATGAGGTTGCAGTTATGATCACTTGAGTCACACTGGTTATTGTAAATACCTGAGCCTTTTGACCTTTTCACTACTGATGTGCTGTTGACTTGGCACAAGTAGAAATGAATTACCAGACAAAGGTACTAGATTTGTGTGAGATCACCAAGACACTTTCAAAGTCCATTTGGAAAATCAGTGTGCTGAACTCAAACTGGCAGGGACAATTTCATTCCTTCCGGGGACAACCCATCTTGATAACCAGTTGCTCCATTTGACGTGTACTTTTCAGAAATGTTTGGCACAAATGATTCTGTGTGCATGGAAAAAGCTTCTCAGATGTTGTCCCTGTGGGCTTGGATGTTCATTTTCTTGAAATTGGTGAGTCAATGGATGCCAACTGGACATCCTGACACAGGTTGGCAGTTCAGCCTTATGGATAAGGTCTGGGAACTGGGGAGGTAAACTGGAGGGGTGTGAGCCCAGGTGGTCCTCAATACTGTTCCTCCTGTTTCCGATTTATGGTGGACACAAGAGACTGCAGATGCTGGAATCTGGAGCAACTAACGATCTGCCAGAGAAACTCAATTGGTTGAACAGCATCTGTAGGAGAAAAAGAATTATCAACATTTCACTTCAAAGCCCTGCATCAGGATTGGGATGAAAGGTTTCAACTTGAAACGTCGACAGTTCCTTTCCCTCCCACAGATGCTGCCTGACCCAGTGAGTTCCTCCGGCAGATCATTTATTGTTCCACCTTATGGTAAGTTAAATTTCCTCTTTTGTCCCTTTTTAAAACATGCTGGCTACGTGGCACATAGACCATGAATAACACAGCACGTGCAAAACAGACTGTGACTGTTTTGTTCAAATTTGCAAGGGGAATTTTATAAGGGTAAGACTCTTGACCTGCATAATATCACTTGATTAGGATCATATTTGACATTTACCTGCTGAACACTCTTTAAGTATTCAACTGTCAGGGCATGGATTTATCTTATAAAATATTAGAATAAAGGAAGGAGGCCATTTGACTTGTTGCATGCTCCTGTTTATGGAAAGCCTCAATTTCTCGCTCTTTATCTACTAAAATTTTCTTTTAACAGTTGAAGAAATAAGGGCAGGAGAGAGCCGCATGTTCTTCAAACCTGCTTCACTGTTTGAAGTTCATAGTTGATTTAATCTTGATCCCCACAACCTCTTGCAGTCCAAGAGTATGTCCACTTCACCCTTGAATATAATCAATGATTCCACCTGAACAGCTCTTTGGGTAGAGAATTCCAAGCTTCCTGATCATCCCTGCTTTAGATGGATGACCCCCTTATTCTGAAACACTGTGCACTACTTCTAGATTTCTCCGTCAGCTCCAGAACAGGTTGAGATCTGCTTTGCGTGACATCAGTTTTACCTGCTCCATGTTTCTAGCCTGTTGTGTCTTGATGAAGTTTTACACTCGAAGATACTCCCTTTCTGTGTCATCTGAAAATCCCTTATGTAGTGTCAAAAAGAGCAGAGTCGAATAGATGTGATTCCAACCCAGACTCTGCTATGAACTCCTATTCATGTTACATCATTCTTCCTCATATAATTTATCATAAAATCTGAACTATACCGGGAAGGCTTCTGTGTACCACCTTGTGACTGCTTTTGTAATACAAGGTGTGACATTCCCTACTTTTCCTTCAATTATATTCCCGCACTAACCTATGGATTGGCTGGCTTAAATAATCCACAGATTTCTAATTATGTACTCATTTTGTCCAATATTAGGTCATTGCCTTTGTTAGGCCGCCTGGTCTATTGCTGCTGAGTTTCCTTTCCTGTACAACGATAGCCTTACAGTGTCGTCGTATCTTTCCATCTTGTGAATGTGGTGTGAGCCAAGTCAAGTTATTGTCATGTGCACCAGTATGGTGAGGTACAGATACAATGAAAAGCTTGCTTGCAGCAGCATCACAAGCATGTAGGTTCAAACAATACACAAAGCATAAACATAAGTGATAAGAAAAAAATAACTGTGTGAAACAAGGCGTCAATGGAAAAGAAATCAGTCCATAATAGCACAAAAGGTGGTCTTTAGTATTCCATTGCTGAGGTAGGGTTACGGTTGTGAAGGTTGGTTCAAGAACCGAATGGTTATAGGGAAGTAGCTGTTCCTGAACCTGGTGGTGTGGGACTTCAGGCTTCTGTACCTCCTGCCCGATGGTAGCAGGAAGAAGAGGGCATGGCCCAGATGGTGGGGATCCTGGATTCTTGAGACATTGCCTCCTGTAGATGCTGTCAGTGCTGGTGAGGGCTGTGCCTGTGATGAACCGGGCTTGTTTCTAAGACTCTCTGCAACCTCTTGTGTTCCTGTGTGTTGGAGTTGCCATACCAGGCCGTGCTGCAACCAGTCAGGATACTTTCAACACTGCGTCTATAGAAGTTTGTTAGTATTTGGTGACATGCCAAATGCTGGGGTTGCTCAGAAAATTTTAGGTTTTTACTTTGGTTACAGCAACNNNNGAAGCAAATAGTTTGGGGCCATTAATCTGCAGCATTATGTAGCAGTGTTGGCAGTTCATTTCTTAACAGGACACTGAGCTACAGCTTCAGCAATTTTTATTATATATGATGTAAATAAAGAGAATCACTGCTGCTAATTTCTCAAATACTGTTCATCTTAAAAGGTTTATAACTCAAACACAGCTGCTCCTCTTTGGTTTTGGTGAAACTCGTGGCCCCTTGACTGTCTGCTCCCAATGTTATTCATTTCTTTATCTGATTTCTGGATTGTACACTGGTGTTCCACATGGAGAAGGGAAACTTTACTTGTTGGATTCATTTCTCTTAACCTGGTGATCTTGAAACTGTATCTGTTTCAGTTACAGAATAGTCTTAAACAACAGTGTTTTATCAATTATATGATGATTGGGATGAAGTAGATTGGGATTAAAACTATGATTTACTTATTCAAACAAGTTTTTACTTTAACCTTCAGTAAAGTTTTTTTTTATGATTCATGATGTACTCCTCCTGAGGATGCAGGGCTAAATCTTCCAATCATTTTCTCACATGGGAAAATGGAAGAGGTTTTACACTAATTACTCCTGTAAATTAGGAACAAGACTAGGCCATTTGATGTCTTTGAGCTGCCTGCAGTCTCAATTTTGCATTCCAGTTTACCAGCAATAACCTTTCATCCCTTTGCATTATCAAGTATCTCTCTATTTCTGCCTTAAAAATTACGTAGACTGTTTCTACTGCCCTTTGAAGAAGTGATCTCCAAAGACTCATAGAACACAGAACAGTACAGGAACAGGCCCTATGGCCCACAATGTCTGTGTCGACCAGGCCAATTTTAACCACTCCCATCTGCACATGGTCTATATTCCTCCATTCCTTGCCTCTTCATGTGCCTGTTTAAACACCTCTGAGAGAAAAGATTTCATCTGTCTTAGTGAGAAGAAGTACCATCTCCCAGAAAAGGAAACATTCTCTCCACATTCACCATGCCAAGACCCTTCAAGATCTTGTATCAACCAACTCACCTTTCACTCTTCTAAACTCCAGTGGATATAAACCTGGCCTGTCCAAGCTTTGCTCGTCAGACAACCTGCCCATTCCAGGTATTGCACTAGTAAAGTTTCTCCGAACTGCTTACAATGCAGCAACATCTTTCCTTAAAATAAGGAGACCAATACTGTACACGGTACTCCAGATGTGGTCTCACCAATATCACTGAAACATAACCTTCCAATTTTGTATTCAATCCCCCAAGCAACAAACAATAACATTCTGTTAACTTTCTTAGTTATTAATTAATCTCACTGCTACTGTTAGGCAGGAGGTACAGAAGCCTGAAGTCCCACACCACCAGGAACAGCTACTTTCCTACGACCATCAGGTCCATGAACCGACCTGCACAACCCTAACCCTACCTCAGCAACAGAACATTACGGGCCACCTCCTGTGCTACTGTGGATTTGTCTCTGTAGTTTTTTGTTGCACTAATGTCTTGTTTTGCACACTTTTTTTCTCCATTGTCTTATATAATGTATGTTCTGTGCATTGTCTGAATCTACATGCCTGTGATGCTGCTGCAAGCAAGTTTTTCATTGTACCTGTACCTCACCTTACATACAGAACAACAATAAACTCATCCTGACAATTTGACTACTTGCTGTACTGCATTGCTGCTTTATTGCAAGTGAGCTCACTTACTATGATTTATTTATTTCAGATACTACCTGGTGGATTTTGAAGCACCTCCCGCCATTCTCCCCACCATGTTGGATCACTTAGATCGTGACATTGACGTGATCAGACCCACAATACTCAAGCAACGGCCCCCAAAGTCTGAGGAAAGCTGCCCAGGATTGATCCCACCCAACTATGAAGTGAAATTGCGATCTAAAAGGAAATGATCTTGTATTGTTTTACACTCAAATATTTAATAATGTACATCATCAAAACATTCTGTTTGAATGCATTTGAAAGGATACTTATCTTTATTAAAGGTGAGGTTTTCAATTTCAGTGTGTTTTTTATTTATTTTTCTTTAACCACCTTTTACATTTTGAATATTAAACTAAAAACTGAGCAACATAAATTGAATGTTGTGTTCAAGCCAGAAAAGGAACTGTTTTCCCAGCCCGAATATCCGGTTTGCATGTGTCAACACGGTGGAGGGAAATTAGACCTGGAGGAACATCGCGAATGAGCTGAATCCTTTTGTCACTTGATACCTATGCCATCCAGGTGTGGAGAGCAGCAGTACAGGTATCTTCACCCAATTCCAATGTATATTGGCAATTAGAAAGCAACGTTGGTTATTCCAAAGCACTGAAGCCATTGTATTATCTCCTCTACAGATCTCTTAGCTAGCTAAAATGGTGCGTCCTCATCTTCAATCAAACTCTGGACCTCATTACTGTCCTCAATTCTACATTAGGCCAAGTTAATTGAGTTTATCCACAGCAGCCAATTATTAGCGAATCTGCATCCTAATCAAGATCGTGATGGATAGCTTGAAACTTGTACGCCGTGTTCACAAAAAGCAGGACAAATCCGCTCAGGTTAATTACTGCCCAGTCAATCTACTCTTGATCATTGGCAAAGTGTTGTCACGGCTGTCGTGGAACTTGCTCTTCAATAACTGGCTCACTGATGCCTGGTTTGGGTTTCAACAGTGCCACTTTCCTTTCGGACTCATCACAGCCTTGGAACAAACAACTGAATTATAGTGGGGAAGGTGAGTGTGACTGTCCTCGACATCAAGGCAATATTTGAGAACACACACCAGTCTTAGTTGATGGGTCAGCGGTGGAAAGGGTGAGCAGCTTCAAGTTCCTGGGCATCAACATCTCAGAAGATCTATCC
>JARFYF010000074.1:105921424-105932936 GCA_030265395.1 Rhina ancylostomus
TCAGGGTGCCAGGGTCGCAATGCTAATAAAACTGCTAACATTGATTTCATATTCCTTTATCGCGTGGGGAATGGTTGAAAAATGATCATTATAAATAGATTTTTTCAGTCTTGCATTTAATGTATGCATTAAAAAAATCTGCATTTAGAATTGTGCTTAAGTATAGAAAAATCGTTCTGATATAAGGAAAAACAAACGCAGTACTGAAGGAGAAGTTTAAGTGGCCAAAAGCTTGATCAGAAATGTTCGGTTTTAAAGAACAGTAAATGGAAAAGAGGCACTGACAAAGAAAATCTGAGACAACTGGAAGGTTGACTATCAGGATTCTAGGATTAAGTTATGGTGATACAAGAATGAAGGGATCTACAAATAATGATTACGTAGACCATTATTTGATCATGCCAGTCTTCATTCTCCATGTAAGCTTCCTCTCTCCAAACCTTAACCTTCTCTCAATCCTTCTATTCCTTAATGTCATCCTTTTCTACACACTCCTACTTGCTGCCTTTTTTTTTAATCTTAAATCTGAGCCACAGCCAGTTAAAGGAGAAAAGGTGTGATCATTGAGGAATGATATAATCAGACATATGGATGATCTGAAGGCACAGAACAAAGAAAGGAGAGCCGCCCAGGCAATACTGACACTAATGGGTCAGCAGATGACAAAAGCATGGATGAGGATTTCACAGTGAGATGGGTTGGGATCAGACAGGTGAAATTACAGATGTGGAAAGAAGCAGAGATTGGCGAGGAAGGAGGTCTGGAAGTTCAGGTTGGGATCAGTGTTGCAGTTGGCTTCAATCTGAAAATCAGAATCAGGCCATGGAGGCCAACTGACTTTTTGACACTAGCATGGAGTTTGACTCACGGTGTGAAGGTGTCTGATGTTTCATAAAGTTAACATGACATATATTGATGTTGTCCAGTGATTCAACAAACAGAAAGAACAAAACTCACAATTACCAAAATTCACAGATCTCCAGTGGCTTGCTGCACAATACTTTGATTGCTGGAACATTAAGCCATGTGGGGTTCTAGGTGCAATCCCACAATGTATTTAGTTTTATAATTTCATCCAATTCAGTGGTCGAAAATGGTTGTTGTCCTGGTAAGGAAATAGGAAGGTGGGAATGAGGAAGTAAGTCCAAGGTTTCCAGTGTCATTCTGTCCAATGCTACCAGCTACATGTCCATATGAAAGGTTTTACTTCATATCATAATCAAGCAGCCAGCTAACAGTCTCTGCCTTGTGTTAAACATTCAGAACAGCTGTACAACACCTGCAGACCAGAAAACTTCATGTGTCACACTTCAGTACAGACATGGCAAACATTAACTGACAGGTACTGTCAAGTGATTTTACAGTGATGACAATACTCAATTTTAGATCTAAAACAAGGCAAAAACAACCACTGCAGAGTCGGCATCTCCGAAAACATAAACGGCTACATGATGGATATTCAGACAGAAAGTCAAGAATATGGCAGACATTTGTTATTTAGCTTAAGCGACCTCATTTGACTTTATTAGCTGGATTCTCTATTGAGTCACAAAGTGGAAGCAAGACCTTCCTCTCCTACATCTAACTCCCAAGCAAATCATGTCTTAGCAGGTAAATTGTGCGTCAAACACAAATGACAATTTATACACAAGGTATAAATTGTGTATTTATAGCTGGAAGTAAATTAAATCAAATGATAATCTGTTATTCCTTCACTACTATTGGTGTTCACTAATACAAGGCTACATGGAAAATGCATAAGCTACTGACATGGTAAAAAGGATCTTCAACTGCACAGGGAGGTGAAAATAGAACAGAAACTGAAAATGCTGAAAGCACTTAGCAGGGCAGGTAGCGCCTGCTGAGAGAGAAAAACAAAGTTAACAAATTGGTTGATGACTTTTCTTCAGAACTGACCAGTCCTGATACAAGTGGAAAGGTCTAAAATTGTTGAATTCAGTGTTGAATCCTGAGACCTGTATTCAGAAGATCAAATGCTGTTTCTCAAGCTTATGTTGGGCTTTGGTGGAACAGTGAAAGTGACTCAAGAAAGGGAGTGAAGCAGTGATTCAATTGTACTTCATCTGGCGGTCCCAATGTGGTTTCCTCTACATTGGAAAGAACAAATTCAAAAATACAAACTGCTGGAGGAACTCTTGCTGGAGGCAAAGGGATAGTCAACGTTTCAGGTTAAGACCCTGCATCAGGTCACTATCTCCAAGAACAAATGCATATTGAGTGACTCCATTGTAGAATACCTACATTCAGTTCTCTGAGCTTCCCATTGCCTGTCACTTTAATGTCCATCCCACTCTGTCCCCAAACTTTTGCTTTGCCTCTAACACTGTTCCAACAAAGATCACCAAACTGTAACTTCAACTCAGCTTTTCCCTTTCCTCAGATGCTACCTTACACAGTGGATATTACCAGCATTCTCTTTTATTTCAGATTTCCAGCAACTGTGCTGTTCTGTATCTTGCAATACCTGAATTATTCCTGTGCTCTCTCATCATTCATCTCTTCTGTTTGCATTGCCTCCCAACAGATTAACTGAGATTAACAAATCTTCACCCACTGTCTCAGCCAATACCACCACCATGTGTCGTTCAGTCTCCACCTTGTTGAAACAATTCCTTTTGTTTCTGCACCCCTCCCCTTCCTCTGCAATTCAAAATGTGCTTGTTTTATAACAGCTCCTATTTCGGATTTAATTGGAAGCTGCCCGACCTAAGTATTTCCAGCACATTCTATTATATTTCAGATTTCCAGCGTCTACAGTTGTTTTGTTGCTTTTCAATTGGATGAATACAAACATATCTGTTGAAAAGTTAAGACTTAGGTCAATTTAAAAGAAAAACTCACTGATATTGTGGAAGGAGAGTGAATAAATTCAGCAAATGATAGTGAAAGGGAGGTAGGAAGTTAACTCTGAATTTGCCAATAATAGACCAAAAGCTAAAAAGACACTAAACATCAAGGAGTAGTACACCATTCAGTTCATGATTAAGTACCAATAGTGTCCATTATAAGCCACTATTTGTTCACACTTAATGTTTCAACAAAGCCTTTGCCAAGTGGTAGCCCCCATAACCCAAGGCCATTGTGACACTTCTTTCCTCATGTAATTTCAAGGGGGAACAGAGTGTGCAAGAGGGCAGTACTGAAAGTAGGAGAAACAACATTTGCCTCCAAGTGAAACAACAGAAACAAAATATCATGGCAGAGAGCTGAGCTTTGAATACCAACCAGCTATTAAGATTTTCATACAAGAAACAATGGTTAATTTTACAATGGACCCACTGAAGGAGAGATAAATTCTGGGTAAAATGGTAAAAGATCTGGGCTTAATCCAGCAGTGCCCCCTTTCATTTTTAATCACTTTCCAAATGATCCCACTCATTCATTCATTGCAGAGTCCCATGCTGAATCAGAGCCCCATCTTAGAACTGAGTGTCAACGTCTCCTCGACCCAGCTTTTGACCCATTACTGTGATTCTCCCCTCAGGTTATCGTGTTACATATCACTGTTATGGTCAACTTCCATTTATAATAAATTCCACATATAAAACATCTCCAATGGCTTCAGAGGACAGATAAGAAGACCACTAATAAATACTGAAGCAAGTTTCAGTCAGACACTGTGCAAAACAGGAATGTAAAAAGGCTTTACAGGGTCATGTCAACTTGATGCTCACTCCTCTTTCCTCGAGGTCGAGTGATAAGATAGCTCAAGAGCTGGCTTGTGCTGCTATCCTGAGAGAGGGCTCTGGTCACTTGGTTCTTATCATTCACACCACTGAAACCGAATGAACTAAGCACCTGGAGTAGCCTGGTTTTATAATAGGTCTGGCAGGTGGGCTTCAGGTGAGTTGGGGAGTTGGCTCAGTTTTATTTCCACAGAAGCAGCTGAACTTGCTGAGGGTTTCCAGCATTTTGTGGTTTTGTTTCAGATTTCCACCAACTGCAACTTTTTAAATGGATTTTTATCCACCTACAATATTGACTCAGCTTTTCTTTCTCCATTTGCAAAGCTTGATCTGTGGGCAATGTGAAATGCAGGGCTGCAGTTCAACTCTTACACTCTTTTGTCTGTGTTCTCACTCTCTAACCCCTTTGTTCTACAGCTTCTATGAACACAGGACTGCCTTTTCTCCCCCAGCCTCCCCTCATTAGCCTAGCCACCAGATACCCTCAGTTATAGCTCATCTCCACAGGACAACCCCGGCCTCAACCCTAGAGAAATTTTCTCTAAATGTGACTATAAATGTTTCTGAACTTAACGTTTACAGACAGGTTTTCTTGGACCATTGTAGCATGGAAGGATTTGCAGCTTTTACGCTTGCATGGTACATCTCCATGGATGCTACCTGGCCTGCTGAGTTCCTCCAGCAAAACTGTGTGGTTCCCAGCATCACCTCTTTTATTTATCAGACTCCAACACTGTAGTCCTTTGTGTTCCTGCTCAGCACTCTCTAATATCTGTCTCCAACCTTCACCCTCCCCTCACTCCATCTGCCTCACCTTTCTTTTTTTCATCTGCCTCCATCTATCATTCAACTGACACTGTCTCCCAACTCCATCCCTCTGTCCCCTAACCAGTGCAACCTGCCTGTCATCTTTCACCCCTCCTCAGCTCACCAATCACCTCACCACACTTCCATAACTGTGCGTCTTCTTCCCTTTCCCAGCCTCTCTTTTTTTCTACCCCCCTTTTTGCCTCCTTACCTTTGACCTATCTCCTGGTGGATCTGCTTTCCCTTCCTCCCCCACACCTGCCTATCACTGTCTCTTACCTGCATCTCCCTATCATCACCTTGTGCCCATCCACCTCCCCTCGTTTGTCCACCTATCACTGCTCTGTTTTTCCCTCTTATATACTAGGCTTCCCCTTTTCCTATCTTCAGTCCCGACCCGAAACGTTGACTGCCTGTTTTTCTCCACAGATGCTGTCTGGCCTCCTGAGTTCCTCCAGCATCATAGCATTTTTCGTCTAGATTCCAGCATCTGCAGTCCTTTATTTCTCTGGTGTCCATTCCACTAAAGTGCACACTTCATTATTACATCTCTTCTTTATTTCTTTGTGATTTTTTTTCCAATTTTATCAGTAAATTTAACCAAACCGTTTTCACTCATTTTCTTTCTCCTTGAAGGAATTGATGCCTCATTGAAACTGGTAATCCTTGGCCGTCTCATCCAAATGAGTTGCTATTTACTTGTGAATCTTAATTGTGAATAGCTATGAACTATTCTAGCAAGGATTCCATCTAATCAAAGTATGGTCTTCTCCTTTCCTGATGTCTTTCACACTTCTAGTCACCATTAGATACAGGGAAAGAACATTCGCTGACCTTCTCTTCCCTGGGCTGCAATGCCACTTGTACTGCACCAGCTGTGATTAGTTAATTCATCACTAGCAGAGTCCAAACCTGGAATTTTTATCTGTATTCCTCTGACACCTTTGGGCCAAATTCAGGACAGTATCCTTTGTATCACATGTTGTGCTGCTTAAACTATTTGGCCCTGACCTTGACTGGGACAGGTTTACCAAAGAAGCTGGAACAGAATTGTGCTTTGGGAACTCAAGAAGATCAAGTTTCCAGACTGGTTGCTTTGCCCACTGTAAAATTTACAGCAGATGTCATCTTTTTCCCAGCACCTCCCTTTCATAGAAGACAGCCTGATTCACCATCACAGCTTCTTACTGAGTGGGGAACAGAATGGAAGGAGCCACAGCCTAGATGCAGTTAGGTCCCAGGAGCCTACTGCCAATGATTGCATTGGTTATGGGATGAGTCTGATTACACACCAGTTCTCATTGAGGGGTCAGTGGTGGAAAGGGTGAGCAGCTTGAAGTTCCTGGGCATCAACATCTCAGAGGATCTATCTTGGGGGCAACACATCAATGCACTGACAAAGAAGGCACGCCAGCAGCTCTACTTCGTTAGTATTTGAGGAGATTTGGTATGTCACTAAAGACTCTTGCAAGTTTCTACAGATGTATGGTGGAGAGCATTCTGAATGGTTACATCACTGCCTGGTATGGAGGCTCCAATGTGCAGGATCAAAGGAGGCTGCAGAGGGTTGTAGACTCAGCCAGCTCCATCACGGGAACAACCCTCCCCACCATCGAAGATATCTTCAAGAGGCAGTGCTTCAAGAAGGCAGCATCCAACATTAACGGCCTCACCATGCCCTCTTTGCATTACTACCATCGGGTGGAGGTACAGGGGCCTGAAGACACACTCAGCATTTTAGCACCAGCTTCTGTCCCTCCGCCATCAGATTTCTGATTGGTCCATGAACCCTTGAACACTACCTTGTTATTCCTCTTTCGTATACTTATAGTAACTTACCAAATAACATAGTCATTTTTATGTCTTGCACTGTACCTCTGCTGCAAAACAATAAATTTCAAAATGTATGTTAGTGATAATAAGCCTGATTCTGATGCTGATTGTGATTCCGATCCTGGGCAAGGTGTAGAATCATGTGATGATTGCAAACCCCAGAAGGGTATTGATAATCCTTGAAAGATTTCTTTTGGGTTGGTGGTTACAGGGATGTTGGTGAACCAGGGTGTTTATGGGTCAAAGATTCGGAGAGATCGATGTTTGACTTTCTGGTCGAGGGAAGCTGGTTAACTTGGGATTCAGGAGAAAACATTCCTTCTCTTACTGACCCAGAAATGGTTCTGTAAAGACATTCATCCTTTCCACACAGTGGTCCTCACCTCCATTCAACTGCTGGGTTTCTTGAGGCCTAACAAACCTGAGCAGCCAAGGTAGCATCTGGAAGAGATATAAAACATGAAGCATGCAGCTTCAACATAAATGGCCAACCTTCCACATGGGAGTGAGTAGATGGCTGCACTCCATCCCACCTCCAATAAAACTGCAAGGTTGAATTGAGGTGAGTTGGTCCAGGTTTAACATTTTAAAAATTCTCACAACACATACAATCCAAACCCATCCCTTTTTTGGGCACAAGATTTCCATCTGTCGTCAAACAATATTTTCCATTTTTAAAAATCCTCTAGAAGAGTGACAAAGACTGATGGTTGTATCCCTGTGGTAAGTGTAGTGGTTAGCATAGTGCTTTACACCGCCAGCAATCCCGGTTCAAATCCGGCAACTGTCTGTAAGCAGCTTTTATGTTCTCCCCATTGCTGCGTGGGTTTCCTTCGGGTGCTCAAGTTTCCTCCCACATTCCAAAGACGTATGGGTTAGGAAGTTGTGGGCATGCTATGTTGGCACCGGAAGCGTGGCGACACTTGTGGGCTGCCCCCAGAACACTTGACGCATAAAGATGCTTTTCACTGTGTGTTTCGATGTACATGTGAGTAATGAAGATAAAGATATCTAAGTATAACTCAGAGTAAAAGAATTGCTGATAATGTTTCAGTTGTGTGAAATGCTTGGACGTACTTTCCTGTGGTAAAGTCATTACATTGTGGTTGTTTGGCCATTTATTGTGTTCCCCTGTCTCTGCTGTTTCTTTTGAGTCCCACTCTGGTATTTGCTGTGTTTGCCCAGGTCCTAATGTTTCCTCCTGTAGGAGGATGAAATAACAACATTGCAAGTTTATTTTTATACAGATGTACAGATGGTGTTTAGAAAAGAATGATAACCAAAATGGGCCATAAGTATAATGATGAAAAGGACACTGATTTGTCTTACCAGCCATTATATCTTCCTTTACTTGAAGATTACATTAGAATCCTATGCAATGTCCAGAGTGATTGATTAGCAAGCATGATGTTTCAGAGCTGCATTCATTGGTGTTAAACTTGAAGAATATTCATTCTCTGAATTATATACACCGAGACCAAAATAATCAAATTATGAACCCATTGGTTAAGAGTGGGAAAATGGCCAGAATTAATTCTATCCACAATCACTGTCTGGCCCATCTCTTGGGATTGGCCAGATTGGTGTCTAGTGAATGAAAGCGATTTGTCAGTCCAACTGTTTAAGTTGGGAGAGTTCAATGTGAGCACAAGATTCAGCATGTTTTCACAATCAGAGCAATGATCAGAGTTCTTCTCACCAACCCATCTCTTCACCCTACCGTCATCCCTTGTCCCCCACTGGTCCCTGGCCACTCTCACCGACCATACACTCATTGGTACCTGTTGGGCAAAAGGGGGACAATCCAGGAGACATCGCAAAGGCAAGTGTATTCACAACATCAAGCTCATGGGTGTAACATGATTTTTCCAGCCTGTGACGGGAATGCTTGGCAAGTATGAAGGCACTCTGATCCACGTTTTATTCTATTTCTTGGCAAGTGAAAGTATTTTCAACCAAAGTAGTTATCCCACTGTACCTACTCCACTCTGGAACATCCTTTAAGATGCACCAGCTATTCGTTAGATACTCTATTCTTCCTCAGAAGTTTGGTTGAGCCTACTCTCTCCTGTCATTTGAGCCTACTCTCTCCTGTCATTTGAGCCTACTCTCTCCTGTCATTTGAGCCTACTCTCTCCTGTCATTGTGCACCACATCCCTACCTCTCTCCTTTTCTCCTCACTGCCCTGCCATCCTCGCATTTAAAGGCACAAAGTCAAACCTTCTGAATGGATCTCCACCAGGCAATGGATCTCCAGCAGACAGAAATCAACCACCCAGTATGTCTGAAGGCAAGAAGCAGCAGTTGCCTGAAACCTGAAATAAAAGCAGAACATGGCTTAGGCACATTCAGCAGATCAAGCAACAAGCATGGAGAAAGAAATGGAGCTAATGTCTCAGCTGGATGGTCTTTTATCAGAATGGGAGAGAAAATAAGCATGTTTTAAATTGTAGACGAATAAAAAGGAGCTCATAGAATCGTAGAAATGTACAGCATGGAAAGAGGCCCTTTCAGCCCACCTTGTCCATACTGACTGTAATATCCATCTATGCCAATCCCATTTGCCCACATTAGGCCCATATCCCTCCAGTCCCTTTCTACACAATTATCTGTCCAAATACCTTCTAACGTTGTAATTGTATCTGCCTCCACCATCTTCTCTTGCAGCTCTTTCATCACCCTCTGTGTGAAAAAACTTGTCCCCAGATGTCCTATAAATTTCAACCTGTGCCCTTTTGTTCTAGACTCCCATGCCCTGGGAAAAGTATTTTGGCTATTTATGCCTCTCATAATTTTCAGAAGGCAATCACAAAGTGCCTCTACTTCATTAGCAGTATGAGGAGATTTGGTATGTCACTAGTCTTGCAAATTTCTATAGATGTACAGTGGAGAGCATTCTGACTGGTTGCATCACAGCCTGGTATGGAGGCTCCAATACACAGGATTGCAAGAGGCAGCAGAGGGTTGTAGGCTCAGCCAGCTTCATCACAGACACAACCCTCCCCACCATCGAGGACATCTTCAAGAGGCAGTGCCTCAAGAAGGCGGCAACCATCACTGAGGACCCTCACCATCAGAGACATGCCCTCTTCTCATTTCTACCATTGGAGAAGAAGTACAGAAGCCTGAAAACCCATACTCAATGATTCAGGAACAGCTTCTTCCCCTCTGCCATCAGATTTCTGAATGGTCCATGAACCCATTATTCCTTTTTTTTTGCACTATTTATTTTTGTAACTTATAGAAATGTTATGTCTTTGCACTGTACTGCTACTGCAAAACAACAAATTTCACATCATGTAAGTCAATGATAATAAACCTGATTCTGAGGTTAACCACAACCCTAAGGCCAGGGGTATTCATTTAGGATCTTGTTCATGTCCCCTGGGTCTATGCATAGATTACCCCTCAGGTCCCTGAGGGGGCCTATCTCTTCCTTAGCTATCTTCTTGCTTCTAATATAAAAGGTTATCTCATGGTCCCTTTTTGCTCTCCTAAATATTTTCAAGCTTTCTTCTATATGCCTACAAGTGACTCGCTCAATGCCAGTCTCCCATACCTGAGATACATTTCCTACTTTTCCCTGATCAAACCTTCAATATCCTTTGTTCAGCAGGGTTTCTTAAACTTACCAGCTTTACCTCTTATACTTACAGGGATATGCTGACTTTGAACTCTTGCCATCTCATTTAAACATCTCCCACATCAGATATTGTTTATTCCCTAGCATTTGCTTCCAATCTCTCTCCCAAGTCCTGTCTTACACATCCTCTGTCTTGGTACATTGTGGTCCATTGAACTCTATCCCAAATTCAACAATATATTGGTATTGGTTTATTATTGTCACTGGTACCGAGGTACAGTGAAAAACTCATCTTGCATACTGATCGTACAGGTCAATTCATTACACAGTGCAGTTACCTTGAGTTAGTACAGAGTTAGTACAATGTCAGATAACCAGCCTTTCCTGTTTGTATCACAACTGTCTTGACTAGATGTAGGTTAACTTAGCTTTTCCCTCTCCACAGATGCTGCCTGACCTGCTGACCATTTACAAGGTTTGTTGCTTCTACCTCAAACACCCAACATCCCTTCCAAATGTCCAATGTCAGACACACCAAACATAGATGACTTCAAGAACCCATTTGAATCTTCTGGGAAATCATCTCACATTGGGGACCCTGTTAAATATTCATGACATTGACAGACCATTGTTCTAATTCCCACTACTTAGCCTTGCATGCCTATCTATTTGTTTTGATTCTTCTCTCGCTGCTTGCCTTAATCCCCTTCTTTCCCAAGCATTAAACCTGCCGGAGAGGATTTGGGAAGCATGCGCAGTGTCTTTCACGGGGCTGATAATCCACTCTTCTACTGCCTCTTCCCCTACCCTGGTCCAGGGAGCAGGGGCTGAACTCTCGTGTGCAATTTGGGCAGATGGCAGGGAATGGAGGAGAGGAGGAGGGAGAGAGGGAACGCAGCCAAGCCTCGGAAGAGGGAATGAATATGCAGCAAATGGCTGGTGCAGAAGAGGAAATCCAGGAATTTCAGGACTGCAGCAGGGACCACAGGGTGGCCAAGCTAACCCGCAACCCTTCAGAAGAAGCACAGTATGAAGTCTCCTTGTTCGTGAAGGTACATTTCCAGCTTCCATTCAGCATCGAGAGCAAATGAATTTTAATACTTAATTCCTTCAATTTTGCAAGGAAAATCTTTTAAAGCATGTTTAACCTGTAAGAAGCTTTACTAAGATTTAAAAGTCGGTGGTGCATTTCCCAACAGATGTATTTGAATCCACTTCAATTTTAAACATTTGCATTCTGAACAGAGATATTCAAATATGCGTGTGAGTGTGTGTGTGTGTGTGTGTGTGTGTGTGTGTGTCTACACTATTATTATCGAACACCAGGTCCCCGTGATTTTGTATTGAGCATGCTGCATTATTGTATATCCCAGTCTGTGAAAGGATGTTTCGATTCTTACTTCTGTTTGTACACCTGCTTGTTGGGTTATTTCTTTCTCTCCTTTTTGTTGACCTCACTGCAAATTGCAAAGTTGTCTGTTTTCTTCCTCTGTTTGAAACACAACTAGGACACCCACAGGCCTCTCCCCATCGGACAGGCGGTCCTAGAGCAGTCAAGTGGGACAAATTAAAAGGTCACTT
>JARFYF010000074.1:107630272-107640989 GCA_030265395.1 Rhina ancylostomus
CCTATCTGGCTGTGTAAACACTTTCAATGAGCTATGGACTTGCATCCCAAGGTCTCTCTGCTCTTCAACTCTATTAATGGTCTTGCCCTTAAGAGTGTTCTTCCAGTTTACTCAGAATATGCCTCCATACTCTGTGTAAACTGTTCCTGATGTCAGAAAGTTCAGTTGCCAAAAATGTAAAGCAATTGGCCAGAACATCAGAAGCAATAATGGGGAGAAATTGTTTCAGGCAGTGAATTGCCCATTTCTTAAAGCTTCCATCATAATATTCAGTAGCACTGGTGTTGAATCTATATTTGAATGGGGACAATTTGCAGGGCTATGGAGAGGGAGCAGGGAACTGGGACTCATTGGATACCTTCCAGAGCTGGCACAGGCATCATGGGCCAAATGGCCTTCTTCCATTTTCTATTATTTTGGAGTGAAAGAGACCAAATGGGTGAGTCAGTAGATTTTGTGCTGAGCCACACACTTCATTTAAAAGCTGTAATAACAACTCTGTAATAACAATTAATGTCACCATTCCAAATCCTCTATTTCCTTCCCTACCTGAGTCTCGACATATGATGACTCTGTATATTCAGAAAAAAAATATGTTTCACTAAAGTTGATGCCCAGTTTTAGGAATATTTGAAATCTATTGTGTAAAAACACTTTCCATCCCATTTTTTTAATGAGAGTCATAGAATCATAGAACCATACAGCAGGCACTTCAACCATGCTGAACATTAACCAGTCATTTACACTAATCCCATTTTATTCTCCCCACAGTGTCATCAGCTCCCTGCAGATTCTACCACTGATTTACATACTAGGGCAATTTAAGTGGCCAATTAATCTACCAGTTTGTGTGCCTTTGAAACCAGAGGAAACCCACGTTGTCACAGAGAGGATGTGCCAACTCTGCACAGACAGCGCCCAGGGTCAGGATTGAACCTGGATCTTAATCTCTACTCCATTGCCTCACGGAATTTCTTAAACCATTTCCCTCTCTGGAACATGACTGATCAGTGTTTAATCCCATGTATCTTGTCTTTCTCAAGTATCTTCCATAGAGTTTTTGGTACTAATTCAACCAATGGACTCAGATCAATCGCACTTCACAGCTCTTAGTCCATAGCTTTGTACAGCCCGTAGACCTGCTCCAGCAGTCCAAGTTCAATCCTGACCTCCAGCGTTGTCTGTGTGGAGTTTCCCCTGTGACGGCGTGGATTTCCTAGAAATTGAATTCTGGTTCTGGTTCTTCCCACATCCCAACAGTGTGGGAGCTGGTTGGTTAATTGGCCACTGTATATTACCCCTTAGTGCACAGGTGAGTGGTAGCATCTGGAAGAAGTTGGAGGGAAAGTGGGGAGAATAAAATGGATTAGTCAAGGATTAGTGTCTCCATGGTCAACTTGGTTGGCATGGTTGCGTTGGGCCAAAGGGCCGGTTTCCATGCTGTATAATTCTATGACTCAGAAGCATTCATGCAGGTAGTTTTGAAATGTGGTGAGGATTTCAGCCTGCACTGGTCTTTCAGCCAGAGAAACCTCAATCATCTCAACTTCATGAGAGAATTATTTTTTTCCCTTGACTTGCTTCTAAAATTTTACAAGTTAGCTAAAATTTATGTTTCCCAGTCAGTAACCACTTTCTGAAGTGAAGTTGGTCCTTTTTCCCTGTCTAGGCTTTTCAAAGTGATACATTCTTCAATAAAATCTCCCCCAACCACCTTTGTTTCAAAGAAAACAACCCTTAATAGTGGTGACACAACAGGTCAACATTTCAGTCAAAAAATAATGATAATAAAGAAAGCTACTTCAATAGTTTTATGATCATGTAAGGTGGAAAAATCAAATTGACAAAGATAGCCTTGAGAACAAGCTCATAAATTTAGGGCATTTTCTTTGTATAAATCATTCTGAAATCAACAAGGGAGCAAGCTATTTTCGATCATGTGATATCATATTAAAACAATTAGTGATCTGATAACAAATGATTCTTTGGGGAATAGTGATCATAATATGATAGAATTTCACATTCAGTTTCAGAGTAAGAAATTCAGGTCTGAACCAAGAGTCTTAAGCTTAAAGAAAGACGATTATGAAGGCGTGATAGTAGGGCTGGATAAAATGAACTGGGAAAATAGAGTAGGGTAAAATGTTTGAAAGCAGCAGCAGACATTTGAGAAGATGTTTCTAATTCTCGACATAGATTTATTCCATTGAGAAATAAAGGTTGTATGAGAAGGATGATTCATCTACAGAAGTTAAAGATAGCATCAAATTGGAACCAATAGCTCATAATACTGCAAAGGTTCGTTCTGGAGTAGAATTAGGGGAACATTTGAGAAAGCATAGGATTAATAAAAAAATTAAAGAGGGAGAAAATGTATTAACCTAATAAACTGGCAATAAATGTAAAAATAGATGGTCACAACATCTACCGGCATATAAAACGAAGCAGACAAAATCTATATTGGTCTCTTGGAGGATGAGTCACTTTAATCAAATACTTTGCATATGTTTTTATAGTAGATGACACTAAATGCAGCACAACACTAGAAAGAGGCTAAGAGGAAGGGAGGACTTACAACATGCACATTGGCCAGATGAAATGTCCCAGGCAAACACGAAGCAGACAAGTCCCCTGGAAGCTGGTAACCTGCTTCCTTAGTTTTTCTTTAAGGTGGTTACAGAGGTGGTGAATATAATCCTCCAGAGATTCCTAGATTCTCTAAGGGTTAAAGTGGGTCATAGATCTTTTATCTGTATTCAGCGAAGAAGGGAGGCAGAAAGCAAGAGACTGCAGTCCAGTTAGACTTGTTCTGACTTTGGGAAAATGCTGAAGTCTATTATTAAGGAACATGTGGAAGGATACTTTTAATCAAATATTTTGCATATGTTTTTATAACAGATAATACTAAATGCAGCACCACAATAGAAAATCAGAGGCTAAGAGGGAGGAAGGGACTTACAACATGCACATTCACTGGAGGAAAGAGAACCAACGTGATTTAATGAAAGAGAAATTTGTGTTTTACAAATTTATTGGAGTGTTTGAGAATATACAGAGCAGGATAGATAAAGCGTAACCAGTCGACTTATTCATTTTTCGATGTGGCATTCAATCAGGTACCACGTACTAACATGATTTAACAGCTTATGCCATTGGAGATAATATATTAGAATGGATGGAGGATTGGCTAATCAACAATAAGCAGAGAGTTAGAAAAATTGGGTCACTGTTAATTTGGAAGCTGTAACTAATAGGGTGTCACACAGGAGCCTGAGGGCACGTACCACCAGACTTCAGGACAGCTTCTACACTACTGTGATAAGACTATTGAACAATGAGATGGACTCTGACCTCGTGATCTACCTTGTGACCTTGCACCTTATTGCACCGCATTTTGTAGCTGTGACACTTTACTCTGTACTGCACTGTTATTGTTTTTACCTGGACTACATCAATGGACTCTGTACTAACTCAACGTAACTGCACTGTGTACTGAATTGACCTGTACGATCAGTATGCAAGACAAGTTTTTCACTGTACCTCAGTACAAGTGGCAATAATAAACCAGTACCAATCAGAGCTGACTCCTTGACTGGTCAAAATCAATATTGACAGATGAAGGGGTGAGGTATATTTTAGCTGAATTTGATGATGGTACAAAAATAGATGGGAAATCAAGTTTTGAGGAAGACAGAGTTTGAAGAGAGGGATGGCTAGGTTAAGTGAGGGGGCATAAAAATGGTAGATGAAGTATATTGTGGGGAAACGTGAGCTTATCCAATTTGATGGGAAAAGCAGAATACTACTTAAATGGGAAGATGTTGCAGTACAGAGGAATCTGAATGATACTGGTAGCATTCAGACAGCTGGTAATTAGGAAAGCAAAATGGATGCTGGTGCATATTGCAAAGGGGATGGACGAAGGTTCTGACAAAGGAAGGGAGGTTGAGCAGGTCGGTGCTATGAAGTGTAGAAGAATAAGACTGATCTTATTGAAACATATAAAATTCTGACGGAATTTATCAAGGTAGATTCTTCTAGGGTGTGCCCTTTAATGAGGAAACCTAGAATCAGGATCATAGTTTAAGAATATGGGTTAAAAAGAGAGATGAAGAGATCTTGCTTCTCTCAGAGGGATATCTCGCTTCTTTGGAATTCCCAGTCATAGAGAGCTGCGGAGGCAGAATGGATGCTGAGATGGATAGATTTTTGGATCAAGAGGGAGTCAAGGGTTGTGGGGATAAACTAACACCAAAATCAGATCATCCAGGATCATATTGAATGGTAGAATGGGCTCAGAGAGCTAATCAGCCTAGCCCTTGTGATTTTTTTAAATGTTCTCAGCCCAGCTGACCGAACCTCTCCTAATTATCCAACCTTGACAATATCCTCATAAATCTCCTCTTTTCTATGTCTCATGTTGTCACATCTTTCCTGTAGCTGTGACCTTGGTGTCATGGCAACAATTTTTCAATGGCGTTTCTGTTAAAGAGTAAACCGTTGGATTGATGCTTTAAATTTTGTTTGAACTTTTCTCCTGATTCTGAAGAGATCCTGAAGAGATTGGACAAACTTGGGTTGTTTTCTCTGGGCCATCAGTGGCTGGTAGAAATTCATAAAATTATGATAGGCTTAGATGGGATTGACAGCCCGAATCTTTCTCTCAAGGTAGAAATGTCGAATACTAGAGGGCATAGCTTCAAAGTGAGAGGGGAAAAAGTTGACAGGGGACTTGCAGGGCAAACTTTTCACCAGAAAGTGGTAGATGCCTGGAATGCATTGCCAGGGGTGGTGGAAGCAGACACCATAGTTGCATTTAAGAGGCATTAAACAGGCACATGAACAGAGAATGGAGGGATAAGGATCAAATGCAGGCAGAAGGGATTAGTTTAATTTGGCATCGTGCTCAGCACAGACATCATGGGCTGAAGGGCCTGCTCCTGTGCTGTACCATCCCTCAGAACATGGTGCACTCTCCTTTGTATAATAACCTCAGGTTAACCGACTCAGGGTGGTGCATATATGTAATGAGCTGCCAGAGGAAGTGGTTGAGGCAGTTTACGTTAACAACATTTAAAAGAGAGTTGGACACATACATGGTTTGGAAAGGTTTAGAGGGATATGGGCCAAACACTGGCAAATGGGACTCGCTTGGATGGGACATCTCAGTCAGCATGGACCAGTTGGGCCGAAAGGCCTGTTTCTCTGCTGTATATCTCGATGACTCGAAATCGCAGGGAATCTCTCACTCATCGACAAGTAGCACTTGCAATTTCTACTAGTCTCTCTGGAAGTGTTCATGCTAGCTTCTCTTCCTTTTAGTGTCAGGGGAGGGTCACAGTGGCACTGGTTAAAGAGTTGCTGATTCACAGTGACTGAGTGGGTTTCCCCCGGGTGCTCTGGTTTCCTCCCACATCCCAACGGCATGTGGGTTGATAGGTTAATCGGCCACTGTAAATTGCCCTAGTGTTCAGGTGAGAGGTAGAACCTCAGAGAACTAGATGGGAATGTGGGAAGAATAAAATAGGATTGGCATAGGTTTGCTGTAAATGGGTCAGTGGGCCAAAGGACCTGATTCCATGCTGTATGCTGTTTCCATGACTTTTGGTGCCTCATCTGCTATTATTTTTGACCAGATGAGGCAGGGCTTGGGATTGTAGTCCTAAACGACTAGTAGGAGACTGCTTAGTTCTGCTTATAATGCTGCTTAGACATGGTTTGTAGAAGAACCATCGAAATGGCTTAGCTGCTGTTGTAGCACTAATAATGATAAAGAAATTAATTTAAAATGCCCTTCAATTTTATAAGTTCTGGTTGTCATCATAAAACTCCCCCTAATCTGATGGCACAAGAGTTTTGTTTAGTCCTGTGGATGGCAGATATTGAATGAGGTCTTTTTTTTCCCAGTGTTAAAGCTTTCAAAGGATTTATAATTTTATCATCTTCCTCATCCGTATTTACCTCATGAAGTCATGAAAAAACTGCCTTCGGGTAAGAGAGAAATGTCTTGGAATTAACTGCAGAATATGCCTCCAAAACAAATCACTTACCCCAGGCAATTTCAATGCATTGCACGAATTTTCTGATAAATCTCACAGTACAACATTCCCTGCTCTGTGGTTTAATCCTGCCACACAGATCCTTCTCCCAAAGCATCATTCACATGCCTGTCATTTACCTACAGCATCTGAGCTCCATGAACTCTTTGCCCCCATCACTAATTTGTTGACGCTCTCTCACCTACAACGTCTCTCCCTCACCTGTGTAGTTCATTCACTTTCGAGGCTTCAGGCAGTTCACCCAATGGGGAGCTCTACTCGAGCTCCTGTGTATAATGCAGTTTCCCAACCATGGAATTGAATTGGACAGAAAAACCAAGAACAAGAATTGCCTTTATATTATTTCAATGCAGGTGCCTGGAAGATATGAGGTCTGAATTCTGCATTGTATGCACAGAAACTGTGTCTCATCAGGGCCAAATAACCTTATGTATTCTGAAGTAAAATAGATGAGCCTCTTCCTCCGTGTGTCTTTTATGTTATGGACACAGCCCAGCACAACACAAAACCAGCCTCAGCTCCATGGACTTTGTCTATACCTCTTGCTGCCTTGGTGAAGCAGCCAGTATAATCAAAGACCCCACCCATCCAGGTCATTCTCTCTCCTCTCCTCTCCTCTCCCATCAGGCAGAAGATACAGGAGCCTCAGGGCACATACCACCAGGCTCAAGGAAGCTCCTATCCCACTGTGATGAGACAATTGAACGGTTCCCTTAAATGATGAGATGGGCTCTTGACCTAACAACCTACCTTGTTATGACCTTGCACCTTATTGCCTACCTGCAATGCACTTCCCTGTAGCTGTGACACTTTACTCTGTATTCTGTTATTGTTTTTAACCTGTACTACTTCAATGCACTGTGTAATGAATTGGTCTGAATGAAGGGTATGCAAGACAAGTTTTTCACTGGACTTTGGTACAAGTGACAATAATAGACCAATAGCAATACTAATGTTGTCATGGACCAGTAGTGAAATAGAGGAATGGAAGAGCCTGGCAGAGGTATAAAAAATCATGCAGAGATAGATAGGGTAGATAGTAAGAGTCCTTTTCCCATGGTGGTGCATCTAAAGCAAGGTTGAAGGTGAGATGGGTGAGGTTCAAAGAGATTCCGAGGGGGAGTATTTTCATAACAAGAGTGGTCGGAGTCTGGAATGAGCTGCCCGAGGAGGTGGAGGTACTCTCACATTTAAGAAACTCTGGTCAAGCAGTCGAATCACCAAGGCATGGAAGGCCATGGACTTTACATGAGTAAAAGAGATTACTACAAATGGCTAGAATGATTGGCTGGGATATGGTGGGCCGAAGGGTCTGTTTCTGTGCCGTAAGAGTCTCCTGCTATATGATTCTATGTCTCTCATTTATCAGATCCCAGAGATTTAATAAGTAAAGCAGATTGAAAGTGAGTAGGCCTGGAATCTGTATCAAGTGTCACTTTGGAGTTGGCACCTTTTACTAAAAGTTGGCTGATGTAATGAGGGAGAAAGGAATAATGATTAACATTCAAGCCATCCACCAACCTGAGATAGAAATTTTTAATCATCATTACTGGATCAAGAAGTGGGGAGCACTTAGTTAAAAGCACCACCGTGTACCTTCAGCTCAGGAATTACAGCATCGCAATCGGTTGATTGGCTGCTGTTGAAGATACATAGAAAGGAAGCCCAAGTTAATCCATCTTCTGTGGAACACTCTGAACTTGGGATGTTATCAGTGGCACTGGATTTCAGACAGCAGAGTGTTATATTATTTGCAAGAATGAGGAAAGATCTATATTGTTAGAGGCATCTGAATACCGTTTGCTGTCATTGAACCACATTACTCATGAGTACTCCGTGGATAAATCGCTCATTGCATCTCTCGGTAGCATATGGCCCATGTAATCTGAAATCTAAAAGTGTACATTTAGAGTTCTGGAAGCAATGAGATGTAATTCAGAATTTATTTTACACAGGTTATTTGATCATGTGTTTGGTGAATCATGAGTGTCTATTCCTCAAGAACTCCACATGGTAAAATGGAGGCACAGGAGCCCGGTGGGATCGAAAGCAACCACATCTCCCTCACTTGATTCCATGCTCCACTGTCCCCTCCTGTCAGATGCCTCCACCTATCACCTCTCAGCTTCTGTCGCTATTTCCTTTCACCCCACCTCCATCTGCCTATCATCCCTCCTCACTTGGATCCACCTATTGCTTCCTAACCATAGTTATCACTTGCTTAGTGCAGCACATCGTCTTTTTCCTAGGGAGGGGGTGCTAAAAACAAAAGGGCATATGTTTAAGATCAGAGGTAAGAGATTTAAAAGGGACATCGGGGGCAGCTTCTTCACGCAAAGGGTGGTGCTTATTTGGAATGAGCTGCCAGAGATAGTGATTGAGGCATGCACATCAGCAATGTTTAAAAGCCAGCTGGATAAGTACATGGATAAGAGAGGTTTAGAAGGCTACGGGCCAAGTATGGGCAGATGGGTCTAGCTCGCTGGGCAACAGAGTCAGCATGGATGTGTTGGGCCGTAGGGCCTTTTTCCATCCTCTATGCCTCTTGCTCCTTCCCTTTACATCTTTATACTAGTCCTCGCCCCTTTCTCTTTCAATCCAAATGAAGGCCCTTGACCCAAAACGTCAACTGTCCATTTCCCTCCACAGAAGCTGCCTGACCCACCGAGTTCCTCCAGCATCTTGTTTGTTGCTCCATGTGGTAAAACTCAGATCCTCAGTGGCTGAATAACATGCTGCCAGAGGTGAGCCACACACTGATAGCTGGGCTTATGGGAAGAAATTCTGTCATTCTGGCAAATGTGATGAGCAAACATTTCTGCTCTCTATCTCTCATTCTCCCAACTTCTATTCTTACTTCATTTTATAGGCAATGATGAATATTACCTGAATTTCTGTGGCATTGCTTGTGGATGGAAGTGGGCTGGGTCCTTGTGTTGGCTGTGTAAGTCTGGGTGCCGACTGACACAAAGTTAACAATGATTCAGCAGCATCGATGAGATAAGGTGTGGGGTGAGAAAAGGTTGAGGCTCAGTCTGGAACAGGTGAATGTGGGCAGGTTAGGATTACAAAAAATGTCTATCTCACTGTTATAAGACCATTGAACGGTCCCCTCATACAATAAGATGGACTCTTGACCTCAATCTATCTCATTATGAACTTGCATCTTATTGTCTGCCTGCACTGCACTTTCTCTGTAACTGTAACACTTTATTCTGCATCCTGTTATTGTTTTCCCTCGTACTACCTCAATGCACTGATGTGATGAAATGATCTGTATGGATGGCATATAAAACAAAGTTTTTTACTGTTCCTCAGTACATGTGACAATAATAAGCCAATTCATTTGGTGTGGGCTTTGATGAAAATGGGATCCTTAACCAGATCCAAGACTGGTTGGATGTTCAGGTATCCCAGAGTCAGACTGTTGCAAGTACACAATGTTTTTCCTTAATTAATTCCTAGGATATGGATGTTCCTGGGAAGGCAGCATTTATTGCCCATCATATACTCCCTGAGTAATTGGTGCTGGGCTTTTTTGAATCTTTGTGTCTGTGTGTGAGAGGTGATCTCACTGCGATGTGCAAAATTATCATTGGGTTTGGCAAGGTGGATGTGGAGTGAATGGTTGCCAAGGCCCAAATCAGAGGGCAGCTATTCAGGATTGAGAGGGGAAGAAAGTTCTTCACCCAGAATGTGGTGAACCTTAGGAATTCTATACAGAAGAATAGGATTATGTGGCTCAGTTATGCAAGATATTGAAGGTGGAGATGATTGGATCATTAGATATTAAGGGAATCAAAGGAAGCAATGAACAGGTGCATAGTTCATTGAAAGCAGCGTCACAAGTAGACAGGGTGACATGCTGGTCTTCATCAGTCAGGACATTGAGTGTAGGAGTTGGGACACTGTGTTGCCATTATATAAGTCATTGGTGTGGCTGTACTTGGAGCACTGTTTACAGTTTTAGTCACTCTGTTATAGGAAAGACGTGATTAAACTGGGAAGAGTGCAGAAAAGATTTACAAGGATGTTGCCAGGACTTGAGGGCCTGAGTTATAGGGAGAAGTTGGCCAGGCTAGGTCTTTACTCCTTAGAATGTAGGAGAATGAGGAGCAACCTTACAGAAGTGTTTAAAATTCTGAGAGGCATAGATATGGTAGATAGTAACAGTCTTTTCCCCAGGGTAGGGGAGTCTAAAACTACAGGGGTATAGGTTTAGGGTGAGAGGGGAAGGATTTAAAAAGGACCTGAGGGACAACTTTTTCATACAGACGGTGGTAAGCGTATGGAATGAGCTGCCAGAGGAAGTGGTTGAAGCAGGTATAATAGTATTATTTTAGGAGTACTTGGATAGGTACATGGAGGAGTGGGGCTTCGAGGGACGTGGACTGAATTCCAGAAATCAGGACTAGCTTGGTGGGCACCATGGTCAGCAAGGACTCGTTGGCCCAAAGGGCCTGTATCCGTGCTGTATTTCTCCTACTGAATATTGAAAGACCTGCGTAGAGTGGATGTGGAGAGGATGTTTCCGGTAGTGGGCGAGTCTAGGGGCAGAGGGCGCAGCCTCGGAATGGAAAGACGGCCCTTTGGAACAGAGATGAGGAGGAATTTCTTCAGCCAGAGGGTGGTGAACCTGTGGAATTCATTGCCACAGA
>JARFYF010000074.1:107785923-107799488 GCA_030265395.1 Rhina ancylostomus
CCTTATACCTTCCTCCAATCACCTTAAAATTATGTCCCCTCGTGTTAGCCGTTGTCACCCTGGGAAAAAGTCTCTGACTGCCACTTGATCTATGCCTCTTGTCATCTTGTACACCTCTATCAAATCACCTCTCATCCTCCTCCTCTCCAAAGAGAAAAGCCCCAGCTCACTCAACCTATCCTCAGAAGACATGCTCTCCAATCTAGGCAGCATCCTGGTATATCTCCTCTGCAACCTCTCTAAAGCTTCCACATCCTTCCTATAATGAAGCGACCAGAACAGAACACAATACTCCAAGTGTGGTCTGACCGGAGTTTTATAGAGCTGCAACATTACCTGGCAGCGGAAGACCTTTGTATTAAGCAGGAAGGGTACAGATAGGAAGATTCATTCCCCTCAGCAATTCTGAGTGGCTTTTACACTAGTTGGCAAGACTGTGTAATGCAGAACCATCTGGTCCCCAGGGAGCCTCTCTCCTCCGCACCAGCTTGGACCGCCATAAACATAATATAATTGAAGGAAGAACCTTTGCCTCGAAGTGAGTTGTGAACATAAGAAGGGGGAGCAGGAGCAGGAGCAGACAGTTGTCTTCTCACACCTCCTCTACCACTCCAGAAGATCGAGGTTACCCATGAGCGAGCTACAGGCTAGAATCCATTTGAGGTCATTTGGGTGACTTTTCAGATATAGTAAGTGACATCGGAAAATGCAAAAGTGGCTGCAAAAAGACTGAAGGTCATATGGACACCGCAGGCCAGTGAGTTTGGGGGTGGATAGCATTGAAGGGACCATTTACAAGAGAAATTTTAAAATTCTTAAAAGAAAAATATTGAAAGGTATAACAGCAATCTGTATTTCCTAATTTTTTTGAAAATCTGCCCATTCAACAGTTGTTGATGTTGTTGGTAATGCCAGCATTTATTGTTCTTCCCTACTTGCCCCTGAACTGGAGACGCAGTTAAGAGGAAGCCATGTTGATGCATCAGGAGTCACACATCTGTCGGGCTGGGTAAGAACAGCAGATTTCCTTCTGTGAAGGATATTATGACAATCTGGTAGCTTTACTAAGTTGAGGTTTGTTTTTAGGCAGAGCAGTAACTGTACCAAAACAGACCCTTTAATGAGGTGAAACTCTGGTCACCCCATTACAGGAAGGATATGGAGGCTCTGGAAAGAGTGCAGAAGAGGTTTACCAGACTGCTGACTGGATCAGTGGGTATGAGCTATCAGGAGAGGATGGACAAACATGGGTTGTTTTCCCTGGAGCGACAGAGGCTGAAGGGAGACCTGAAAGAAGTTTATAAGGTTATGAGAGGCACAGATAGGATAGACAGTCAGAATCATTCTCCCAAGGTAGAAATATGAAGTACCAGATTTAAAGTGAGGGGGAAAGGTTAAAGGAGATGTGCAGGGCAAGTTTCTTATACAGAAAGTGGTGGGTGCCAGGGGCGGGCTGCCGGGGGAGCGGTGGAAGCAGATTCGAGAATCACGTATAAGATGCTGCGAGATAAGAGTCATATATATGCAGGGAATGGATTATCTGCAGGCAGAAAAGACCTAGTTAAATTTTGCATCATGTTCAGTGCAGATATTGTGTGCTTACATGTTCGTTGAAATGCCCACAAGAGCAAAATCAAACAAAATCTGACAAGGTAACTGAAGGGAGATTTATAATGAACTTTCTGAGGACATTAAAACTGTGGATAGCAGTTAAAATTAGAGGCCAGAACGTGAGAGAAAACGACAGGATTACAACAGTTAGAAACATAGAAAACCTACAGTGCAATTCAGGCCCTTCAGCCCACAAAGCTGTGCCGAACATGTCCCTTACCCTAGGAATTACTAGGCTTACCCATAGCCCTTGATTTTTCTCAGCTCCATGTACCTATCCAACAGTCTCTTAAAAGACCCTATCGTATCCGCCTCCACCACCATTGCCTGCAGCCCATTCCACGCACTCACCACTCTTTGAGTAAAAAACTTACCCCTGACATCTCCTCCTACTCTCCAGCACCTTAAACCTGTGTCCTCTTGTGGCCACCATTTCAGCCCTGGGGAAAAGCCTCTGACTATCCACCCGATCAATGCCTCTAATCAGTTAACAATGGGTACATCCAGCTCCAAGACAGGCATAGACAGCCAAATGAGTTTGTCCCTCACTGAAATCGCTGAGATTCAGGGCCTCTTTGAAATCTCATCCCATGACATTCACAAGCTCTCCTTTTTGACTTGACCACCTGCATGTGAGATTATAACATAAAGTCAAGTGGTTTCCATGTAGCGGTGTTCCCAAATAAGACTTAGCAAAGGGAATGAAGGAAGAGAATTCGAGGGTTAAACAAACTGTACAATGAAGTGTAATGGCGTCTTGTAACCTGATTCCAGGCTTCAGGTTGATCCTGGGGTCTTCCTGGTTCTCAGCTGTTTGTGGACCTTAAGATTAGATAAGATCAGTTATCTTTATTAGTCACATGTACGTTAAAACACACATCTTTTGCGTAGAGTTTTCTGTCACCACACTTCTGGCGCCAACATAGCACGCCCACAACTTCCTAACCTGTACGTCTTTTGGAATGTGGGAGGAAACTGGAGCACCCGGAGGGAACCCACGCAGAGACAGGGAGAACATACAAACTCCTGACAGACAGTGGTCAGAATTGAACCTGGGTCGCTGGTACTGTAAAGTGTTACGCTAACCGCTACACTACCGTGCCTGCCTATAATAATACTCCGCTTTCAGTTAACCTTTTTAAGCAGTCCCTTGAGATTGAGGATGATTTGCTTCTAGTCCGATTCTGTAGGTTCTGAGATGGCCAATGAAATCAATGTGGGAACTACAGACTCTACCTGTAGGCAGGAGCTGCCAGCTGGCATGGACAAGTTGATGGTTTCTGGGGACATGCATTGCTTTCTCTTCATGCAGGGTCTCTCATGGAGTCACAGAGTTATAGAGCACAGAAACAGACCCTTCTGCCCAACTCGTCCATGCCGACACAGTTGCCTAACTGAGCTAGTCCCATTTGCCTACTTGGCCCCTGTCCCTCTAAACCTTTCCTGACCATGTACCTACCCAAATGTTTCTGAATATACTCGTACTCGCCTCTACCACTTCTGCTGGTAGCTTGCTCCACGTATCCACTGCCCTCTGTGTGAAAAATTTGCCCCTCAGGACCCCTTTATATCTTTCCTCTCTCACCTTAAATCTTTGCCCTCCAGTTTTAGACTCCCTTGCCAGTCTCTGTGTGCTTTTGATGCATGGGCTTGAATCCTCAATATCATCCAGAATGTTTCTTCTCCACTCTGGTCATGAGACAGGGATTCCCAGGAGTCAGTAGGAATATTGTATTTATTTGAGAAAACTTTGAAACCAGTTAACGATATGGTGTTGAGTAAACCAGTTCTGTTTACGTGAAGTCTTCTCCTTGCTTGTCTGTTTATTCCAAGCTCATGGTGAGATTTCAGGATTTTACTGGTGCATTTCAGAAAACAACCTTTCAGTTCAATTGTAGTTCATTTCTTTGTTTACAGCCAGGCACTTCAAGGTAACAGAGCAGAGGGGTTAAATAATAAGCACTAATATCCAAAGGACTCTTACAACTTGGAGATGTGAGTTTGAATATACACCATGGTGTTAGGGAATTTTATCTCAATTAACTAAATAAATCTCCAATTAGTAGAGGTCACTGTGTTGGTAGCAGGGTTGTTCCCTTTCAAATCTGGTTCTCTAATGGAGCCAACATGAGGTGCAACAAGCCAATAAGAAGATGAGTTATGTTAGCTTTTATTACAAGAGGATTTGAATACAGGAGTAGGAAAGTATTATTTTAAAAAGGATATACTGGTATTGGATGTGGTCCAAAAGAGATTCATCAGGCTAATTCCTGGTTGTCTAAATAGAAGCAGCAAAAGAAATTAGATTCTTATTCCTTGGAGTTTAGAAGAATAAGGGGTAAAGTAACTTAAATATATAAGATCTCTTGAGGGTATGGCAGGGTAGATTTTTGGGATGTTCCCAGTACTGGGAGAATGTCAAATGAGGGGACGTGAGTAATGACAGTGGAGATCAAGAAGAACAAGGCCAGCAATCAGAATATCCTTGATACATAACTGCAGTACATTTTGGTGGAGGGAATGAATGTTCCGGGTGATGGATGTGGTGCTAATCTAGTGAGCTGCTTTGCCCTTGAGTTCCTTGAACATTGTTGTAGTTGCACCTATCCAGGAAAGTGAAGAGTATTCATCCCAGTTCTGATTTGAGGTCTGTAGATATTGGAAAGGCCTTGAGGGGACAGGATTGAGTAATTCACTGCAGGATGCCAGCCCTCTGACTTGCTCTTTCAGGTGACCATTGCTTGGAACTTGTAAGCCGTGAATGTTACTTGCCACTTAACAGCTATGCCTGAATGTTGTCTTGCTCCTGCTGTATGCAGTCATAGACTTCTCAGTTATCTAAAGAGTTGTGGATGGAATAAAACATTGTGTAGTCTGTTCTGTTTTGTAGAAGCTTACCTGACCTGCTGGGCAGTACCAGCATTTTCTGTTTTTATATGGCCTGGACTTAAAACTACGTCAGTGCATGTTGTCCAAAAATAGATTAGTGGGTTTACCTAAATAAGATGTGTCTGGATGAAAGACCTCAGTTGCCTTAAGCCAGGGAACAAGCTAATTCTAGCAGAAGGCCAGGAAGGGGTGAGGGGCAAATTTAAGCATTGCTGATGTGTGACAGAAGATTTAGTATCAGATTGTTGATTCTAATACGATGGCCTCAGGTCCAGGAAAGTAGACAGTGATAAATTATCTTGTGAAATGTAAAAACATTGATTTTCTCTTTGCAATAAAATACTTTTATCCAAATCCTGAAAGTATTGGATGAAAAGAGGGATGTCCAATGAAAAGAAAATCCTTCTTCACCCTTCTCACATGTACTATTACCCCAGTTCTGTGCATCAGTCTTCCTTGGTTGAACTTGGAGAGAAGCTGGCCTGGACAACAAGAAATTGGATGGTGTTTTTTTTTAGTGTTGCTGGCAAAGAGGCTGCAGAGGGTTGTAGACTCAGCTCCGTCACAGGCACAACCCTCCCCACCATCGAGGACGTCTTCAAGAGGTGGTGCCTCAAGAAGGTGGCGTCCATCATGGCCCATCTGGGACATGCCCTTTTCCTGTTGCTGCCGTCGGGGAGGAAGTACAGGAGCTCGAAGACCCACACTCAGCCGTTCAGAAACAGCTTCTTCCCCTCTGCCATCAGATTTCTGGATGGTCCTTGAACCCATGAACACTATCTCATTATTGCCTTCTTTTGCATTATTTATTTTTGTAATTTATAGTAACTTTATGTCTTTGCACTGTACTGCTGCCGCAAAACATCAAATTTCACGTCATATAAGGCAGAGATAATTCTGATTCTGAAGTTCATAAGCAGCATCCAGTAACACACGCTGTACCCACCCACCACCTTCTCACAGGTGGTCTATCACCCAAAGAGTTACTTGGTACTAGGTTACACGGCATGACTGAACTCACCTCTCACACTGCCACTCTGACAGGCTGAGGAGCAGAGGTTAATGGTATCCCAAATCTTCTTGGGCAACCGTTCCTGACCATTTTAGGGCATGTGGTACAAGGAGAGGTTGGACAAACTCGGGTTGTGGTCTCTGGAGTGGCAAAGGCTGAGGGCAGACCTGATAGAAGTTTATAAAATTATGAGTACAGATAGAGTAGACAGCCGGTATCTTTTTCCAGGGTCAAAATGTCTAATACTTGAGGGCATGCATTTGAGGTGAGATGGGGTAAATTCAAAGGAGATATGTGGGGCAAGTTTTCGATGTGGAGAGTGGTGGGTGCCTGGAATGCACTGCCAAGGGTGGTGGTGGAAGCAAACACAAATACGGGTGTTCAAGAGGCTCTTATATGGACACGTGGATGTTCAAAGAACGGAGGGATAGGGACATTGTGTAGGCAGAAAGGATTAGCTTAGTTAGGCATTTAATTACTAGTTTAATTAGTTCGACACAACATCGTGGGCTGAAGGGCCTGTTCCTGTGCTACATTCTATATTCTATTATCATGGATAAAAAAACACAGGCTTTCTAATGGGAAAATTATATAACCACTGGTTTAAAAATAACTGGCATTCTGATACTGCAGCCAATGGTTAAGAAATTAAATAAACACTTATTCATAGCATCAGGGACCCATGGGCATGCCTTCATGCTCAAGTATGGTTGTATAATGATAACACTGGACTACTAATCAGGAGTCTGGTAGAATAAAATGGCCATTGTGATCTCAAATCACTTAATTTGTATTATTTCAAAATCAATCTCCAGCAGTAAAAATCTGGCATCCTTAAGTATGACTGTCAGCTGATCTGTTCTCCTTTGATGCTATTGGTTGAGGAGGCTCAGCATTGAAATGAGTGCATTCATTACCATCCTTTAGGATGGAACACCTATCATCCGTCCCAGTCTGTGACTCCAGTCCCACACCAATGTAGCTGCTGCTTAACCATTCCGTGAAATGGCCAAGGAAGCTGCAAAGCATCACATTGGACCAATGTTGCACAGGCACTAATGTTTAAGGTTGTCCGCTCACCTTCTTCTGAAGGGCATTGCGTGCCAATTATCCCAGTGAGGTTCACATCCAAAGGTTCAATAGAAGTGTATTGTTCTCAATATTTTGTCACCAACCATCACCTGATTTATATTACCAAGCTTCACAACCCTTCGTTTTTACTTTCTAGTTTCCATCAACAAAGGTGCCTTGAAGTGCACATTAAGTACTTCTGTAGTGTAGTTCCATTTTAACGTAGGAAATTGGGTAATGGAAACTGCCCACAGAAATATCCCTCAAACAGAACTGTGCCAATGAGTGGACAATTCATCTTTAGTGAGTGAAGGATAATTATTGGGTTGGGTGGAGGGAGAGGAAGGATTGGGGTGCTTAACTCCCTTAAAATGATCCCACTGAGTCTTGTGCATTCACTGGAGTGACCAGGTAGAACCTCATTCTGGAGACACAAGAGACTGCAGGTGCTGGAACCTGGAGCAACAGACAATCTGCTGGAGGGACTCAACAGGTCAAGCAGCGTCTGTGGGGGGAGAAGGAATTGTTGATGTTTTGGGTCGAAAACTCTGCATTGGGACTGAGAGTGAAGAGGCAAAACAACCCAATAGCACGAAAGCTTAGTTTTCCAATTTTAGGTAACCCACCCCTCAGGTGGGTTCTTTCCCTCTCTACACCTTTACAATCCTCCCCGATCCTTCTGATCCCTCAAACATGCCCTCCCTCTCCCCTCAAGCCTTTCATCACCCATTTGTCCCCCTCCCCTTCCTGGTTCCATCCACCCACAACACACACAAAGTTCATCAGCAGCCGCCCGCCCCCCCCAGACCCAATCTGGTTCCGGTTCTATCTGCCATACACCTCTCCCCTGATGGTTCCCATTCTCACCTCCTCTACTTATCAGAGTCCAGCATCGGGAGCCCTTTGTGTTCCTGCGTATCTCCCTCTAGCAGCTGTCTCCAACCATCGCACTCCCCTTCATCCCCACTTTGCTCCACCTGCCCTTCAGTTTTTTCTTCTCCCTCTTTGTCTGCCTCCATCTGTCATCCACCTGCCACTGTCTCCCAACCCCATCCCCACCTGGCGCAACCTGCCTGTCATCCTACACAACCTCCTCAGTCCCCCAATCACCTCGGACCCCTGTCTCACCACTCCCCCTCTCCTCTCCATACCAGCCGTCTCCCCTCTCCACTCTCAGTCCTGATGCAGGGTCTCGAGCCGAAGCATTGACAATTCCTTTCCTCCCACAGATGCTGCTCGACCCGCTGAGTTCCTCCAGCAGATTGTGTATTGAAACCTCGATGTAATCATTAGAACGCTAGAAATCTTAATTAAACCAGAATGGTTTAACCTTTCTTCTGCGTGTCACCAACACCCCCTCTGGGAATCAGCTGCCTCATGAAAGAATCCCATTTATTTTAGATTCAGAAGGACCAAAGCTAATCTTTTACAGTCTTTGTCTATCCTTTAAGTAGTTTTAAGATTGTTCTTCATATAAATGGTTGCTAATTGCTCTTCCCTTACAGCTGGCCTTTTCCAAGATGATTAAAATGCAGCAATTAGTGTAAAATTAGTAATAGGTATCTCTTTCTGTCTCCGGTTTGTTCAATGAGACTATGCCTGAGTATAAGGCTGAGAAGCACGACAGGCTTTGGGCCCATGGGTCTCCCTCTGCTTGTACCCCAAGTCAACAGACAGCACAGAGTGAGAGCATGTCCAGTAACACTGAAGTCCACAGAACAAAGTACATTAGCTCTCAGCTCTTATCTATGACTCCTGAGGGTAGATCTGAGACAACTCCTTGTCCAGGAAACTGAGCATTATATTCTATGCTACTCGCCAGTGTGGTACTGAGGGTCAGCTGCAATTAATGTGGATTTAAACCAAGGTCCTGTCTATCCTCTCTGGGCAGCAAAGATATCCAGTGATGCTATTTTTCAGAATGGAGTTAACCCAATTAACACTACTAAAGCAAATTATCTGATCATTATTATATCGGTGTTTATCCGTCTGAAGTGAGGAAATTGACTACAATACTACATACCTTACAACAGTAACAATGCTTTGTTAAGAGTGTCATTGCATCTAAAGCTGAGTCATGGTTCTGTCAAAGAATTAGGTTTCAAAGAATGTCATTAGGAAATATTCTTTCTTTGTACTGGGTGGCACAGTGGATCAGCTAGTAGAGCCGCTGCCTCACGGCGCCAGAGACCCTGGTTCAATCCCAGCCTCCAGCACTGTCTCTGTGGAGTTTGTACGTTCTTTCTGTGACCACGTGGATTTCCTCTGGTGCTTCGGTTTCCTCCCACATTGCAAAGATCTGTTGGCTGGTTGATTAATTGTCCACTGTAAATTGCCCCTCAGGTGTGTGTGTGTGTGTGTGTGTGTGTGTGTGTGTGTGTGTGTGTGTGTGTGTGGTACAATCTGGGGAGAGTTAATGGGAATGTGGGAAGAACTAAAAACAACTGGGATTAATGTAGGATTAATGAATGGGTAATTCATGGTTGGGGTGGATCCGACAGGATGGGCCTGTTTCTGTGTTGCATCTCTCCATGACTCCATGGACAGAGAGAGAGAGAGAGAGAGAGAGAGAGAGAGAGAGAGAGAGAGAGCGAGATGGACAGAGAGAGAGAGAGAGAGAGTCATAGCGACTTAGAGAAGGTTCTGCCAATGGCGGTGAAATGAAAATTGGAAAAGCACAGGACACCAAAGTTGGCCTAGCTCTGCCCATTCCACTTCAAAGCCCAGCACAGAGCTGCACAAAGGTTATAGTACAGGAAGCCATTGGATCCATTGAGTCCACATCAATTCTTTGCTGCCATCCTTTTGTCTGAGGGAATAATGGATATTACATCTCAGAAATAGATGGTGTGCAGTGTCTTGTGTGACTAAGAAGAGTAATGGAGGCTGGTGTGATTTACAGCAGTGGTGGTGTAATAACTGAATCATTCAGAAACCACCTGTTGCTTCTGTCTTTATTTTTCCCCTCAAACTGTTAGACCTAGTTCTTGTCATGGACTTTGATGCCCTGCCTAGAGAGAATGATGTTCTGGTCCTGGTCTTTCCATGGATCAGGATCAAATCCAAATGTTTAGGATGTCCTTGATAATGCAACCACTCTCCCTTCTGCTTAGCCTGCCGAACCAGCCTAACCAGAATAATCATCTCTGCTTGAAGGAGCTGTCACACTTGGTAAATTCGCCCTTTGAAGAACCTCTGTGATAATGACTCAGTCTTGCCATTTGACAGTCAGTATGCAGTGTGAGCACCACAGATGGAACCTTTTCTGTTGGTGTGCATAAAATGTCCGTGCTTGGTCTTGGTTGTGAGCTTAGATTTGTTGCATTCTCTTTTAGTTAGTCTGCTGAAGGTGGTCGCTGCTTTTCTGATGCAAACATTGAGTTCTCATTGTGAGAAGTTGGTGGTGAGGGAGCTGACCTTTTAAATTTTTTAAATTTTATTTACAGTGTGGTAACGGGCCCTTCCGGCCCAACAAGTCGGTGCCGCCCATTTTAAACCCCAAATTAACTTATCCGTACGTCTTTAGAATGTGGGAGGAAACTGAAGCACCCGGAAGAAACCCACGCAGATGTGGGGAGAATGTAGAAACTCCTTACAGACAGCAATGGGATTTGAACCCCGATCTCTAGCGCTATAATAGCATTGTGCTAACCGCTATGCTACCATGCCTCCCTTTTGAACTATTTTTAACTGGTTCTCATTGAGAGTGATTGGTGGACCTTGTGAAACTCTGTGCTAAAGTGCAGGTGTTTTTGTAAAGCTGATATTGAGACCAAAAGCTCTTGAAAGACAATCCATAAGTTCTCATGGTAGATCTTTATTGTGGGTTAGAAAGACAGCATCATGAACAAAAGGATGCCTCTTTTCTGACTTCACCTGGAGTCATGGCATGATTACCATCAATCCTATAAGTCTGCTCTACCTTCTGTGTCTTTTAACACATAATTCAGAAGTACCAAGAAGATTCAAAATAGAGAAACAAAGGACTGCAGATGTGGGAATCTGGATGAAAATAAACAACAAGATGCTGGAGAAACTGAGTTCCTCCAACGCCTTGTTTTTTCATCAAGATTCCAAACAGTGTAGGGGTGAACACATCCTTGTTCCACACATCTTTTCAACTTAAAGTTGTCCCAAGAAGATCTATCACGTTAAACTGCGATCACTACATTGTTGCGGAAGGAACATGTAAGAATTAACAGGACTGATGGGCATTATATCTTTTCTACGGACAGCTCCATTGAAGGTGTTAAACACTGGGTAAGTCCATGAAGATGATGTATAGTAGTTGATTTTGCTCTCTGCATTTCTTTAACACAGGGAAAATATCGTCCAACTTCGAATGCACATTAAGATTCAGCGTAGAGACTGTTCTCCAACAGCTATTGTCAGATCAGGATGGCCCTTGTGAAAGCTTTTCCTCCTGTGCTTAATATTATGATACCTCTGTAGTTGTTACAGCCACCCTGATCGCCATTACTTTTAGTAGAAGTAACAACATTGACACCACACATGTTTTGGGGTACCTCTTTCCAGCATATAAACAGCAGCAAAGTTATGGTTGTGGACTTTCTTCCTGTGGTTCCTCCCACAACCCAAAGACATGCGGATTGGTGGGTTAAATGGCCACTGTAAATTGTCTCTGGTGTGTAGGTGAGTGCTAAAGTCTTGTGGGGGAAGGGAATTAAAGGGAAGGTGGAGAGGATAAAATGAGATTTGAGTGGGATTAGTATAAATGGGTGTTTGGTGTCTTTTTTTTGTTTATTGTGTAGTGTAAATTATGCATAATTCATGTTAATTTAAATTTCTGTAATTTATGTTTGCCTTGTTTGTAATGCACTGTGGTGCTGCTGCAAAAAGCTCATATTCACAGCACCCTGGGTACATATGCTCATGACAATAAACTTAAACCTTGCCTTTGTAAACTCACTTTGCTAAATAACTTCAAAGTTTTGATGAGTCAAGCTCCCTTGAACAACGATTGCAAATTTAAAGGACTGAAAGTATTTTCATTTTGGTGTCACTTAAAATGTCACCTTTTTAGCTTGAGGATTCACGTGATTTATTTAAACTTTATATCCATGTAATTCATAAATTTTCAGTTTTCAGTTTCAAACTCAGAAGGTTATGGGTTCAGTAGCAGATGTGGGGGCTGACGATTCAGTGAGATTTTCAGCGGTTGTTATCCTTTTGGAGACTGGAGGTGGGCGGTGTGTTGAATCTGATGCTAAACTGCCTGCTTGAGAGGATGTAAACGATCCAGAAAGGAACAGGGAGTCCTGGTGATGTTCTGATTATCAAAGGGCTTTGTGTAACGTTGCCAGTAAGATAGTTCCAAGGAGGGTGGAACACTTGAAGAGGCTCCCTGATTGCATCCTGTTGCTCAATGTATGAGTTTCGGTCCACATCGGGCTCACAGGCTCTTTATTTTCAGCAACCAAGGCCTTGACAAGGCATTGAGGACAGGGTAGGTAGAAGGTCCTATTGCATATCTGGGCTTCCTGCCATGTGGATGACAAATCCTTAACATTCCAATCCAAATATCTATATCATGACTTTTTTTCATGAAATAAAAATGGCAAATACTGGAAAAACTCAGCAGGTCACAAGAGACTGCAGATGCTGGGACCTGTAGCAACGCACAGCCTTGGCAGTCTCGATCCCGGCCACATGAACATCGAATTCTCAAACTTCCAATAACCGGTCCCTCTCTGTCCCCTTTCCCTTTGCTCTCTCCTCCTGATCCAACTGGCCCCCATCCCCCTGTCTCTTTCCCCTCCCCCTCCATTTGCCCATCACCTGCACACTGCTCCCACTGGGTCTCCTTCTCAGCTCCTTCCTTTTATTTCTTGATCCACCTTCCTCTTCCATGAGATTCCATTATCCTTCAGTCCTTTTTCCACTTCCACCTGTCACCTTCCAGCTTCTAACACCATTCCTTCTCTCCCCCTCCCTATCAGTCCCTTCACCTGGATCCACCTATCACCTGCCAGCCCTTCCTTGCTCCACCCCTTCCCTCCACCTTTTTATGATGGCGATCTCCCCTCTTTCTTTCCTTCAGCCCAGGTGAAGGTTCTCAACCCGAAACGTCGACTGTCCAGTTGCCTCCGCAGGAGCTGCCTGGCCAGTTGAGTCTCTCCAGCGCTCTGTGTGCTCTTTGAGGTCAGGCCGCAGCTGTGGAAAGAGAAATAGTTAACATCTCAGATCTAAGACCCTTCATCAGACCCTTTGGCTGCCATTGCTCTCTTCCTTCTTCTTCCATTTGTATATGCTGATCTGGTGAGTATGTTCCTGTAGGACAGAGCATACAACACCAGACTCTGTGACATTAGTAACACACACATGGCTATAGGATCTTAACTGCCCCTTACCAACTACATTATTTCACCCTATCAGAGACATTCCCTTCGCTTCACCCATTGCTCCGCCCCACCTTCTCTCCTACATCACAGAAACCAGCCTCTTGTCTAAACTTGTCGCTGCCTCAGTAAAGCACCCAGTGTAACCAAAGACCCCACCCACCCCTGGACATCCTCTCTTCTCCCCCCTCCCATTGGGCAGAAGATACAAAAGCCTGAACACATGTACTACTAGGCTCAAGGACAGCTTCTATCCCACTGTTTTAAGACTATTGACCTCACAATCTATCTCGTTATGATCTTGCACCTTATTGTCTGCCTGCACTGCACTTTCTCTGTAGCTGTGACACTTTATTCTGCGTTGTTTTCCTTTGTACTACCTCAATACACTATTGTAATGAAGTGATCTGTATGGACGGCAAGCAGAACAAAGTTTTTCACTGTACCCCAGTACCTGTGACAATAAGAAACCAATTTACCAATTTACTGAAATGAATTTGTTGTCGACTGTTTCTCTTTCCATCGCCACTACCTGACCTGCTGATTTTTTCCAGCATTTAAATTTTATTTCGGATCTCCAGCATTTTTAATGAAATTTGCCAGGCCCCCAGAAGATAAACATA
>JARFYF010000074.1:108810134-108823341 GCA_030265395.1 Rhina ancylostomus
AGGAATTCTTTACCTCCCTCAGTTCTGTCTAATCCTTTTATGTAATTCTCCTTTAAGATAATTTTATTGCTTTTCTTGGTAACACTGACATGGTGGTCAAAAAGCACACCATTCCGACCCATTTTGTTATGGAGGATTAAAAGAATTTTGTGTCCTCTAATAAAGTCAGCATTCCATACATTATCTAAAGCTTGCACTCAGTAGGTGCATCTGGCATTAATTTTAGCTCTCCTCTCAAACTTGCACTGATTTAAATTTATTCACATGCTTATTGGCTGCAATTCAAACTACCGACACGTAGTGTTAAATTGTTAAGCTCCATTTTGTTTGGAAAATCTTTCCAAAACCCCCTACCAAAAATTGCCATTCACCATCCTATCACACCAAAACATATGATGATCACACATGCCTCCATTGAAACTCACAAGCAATTTCCCATTCTTATGATACAAATATTTTGCACATGAATAGAATTCACATTAGCTCCCTGCCTCACTAGAACCACAAGTTTCTCTTTCAGCACACAAGGATATATATTATCCAGATAGGAGTGCAAAGGGAAGTGGAAGCATCTACTACATGGCTTAGTTTGAATGCAAGGTGCAGAGTAATTTTATCTCGATCAATATACTTGCAGGGAATTTACAGCTCTGCAGAGCCCACCATCAGAAGAGCAAAGCTTCAGGCTAGGTTCAACATTAAAAGCACAACATCAATGCAGGCTGCTGCTTGTGGGAAAATAAATGATGACTGGCAGATACTGCAAAAAAGAAGTCACCTCATGGCTTTAGCTGATGAGCTGACCCGAAGCAAAATCCATATTCTGATCTGATAAAAAGGCAGATTGTACACATATTTTGGAAGTTAGATAGGCTGATAAGCTTACTGCTTATATGTTCCATGAGACAGTGAATCTATCATTGCTTTTGCTGGAGTCACTTTTGCTATGTTGCTTCCCTTTTGCAGACCATAAAATAAAATAAATGTTTGGTATCCAAACTGCCTGTTAGACCCAAAATTTTCTGAATGAGTGCAGTTTTAACCCATTAAAAATGGAAGATTTGTATTCTTAATAACCCCTTATAATAATGACAAAAAAAAGGGCATGTTAAAAATTGAAAGAATTCGGTATTCTCTCTCCCCCTCATGCCAAACAAGATTAGAAATCAAATGAGAATGAGCTATAAATGTAAACTGGGTTGAGGAAGAGACAAGATGCTAGAGATCTCTGGAATACTGATCCCTGCCAAGGAACTGAGCCAACAGCAAAGGAACCAGTCAACTACAAAAAGGTAACTGAAGTATGACGTGGGGGAAAGAAATGAAGAACGCATGTACACCCCACGTGATGAGCCTAATCTCTACGATTCTAGAACATTTTCAGTAAAACATTTTCAGGCATTCCACTTGGGCAGGGATGCGAAACAATGCCAGCTTCTACAAATCTACCATTAATGGCAGCTTAGAATTCCTAGGGGAAGAAAAAGGAAAAAATCCTGCAAGGATTTTTCAAGGAGACAGTACCAATCTTGCAGAGGAACAGAGAAGTCTTGTAGATGCCCAGGGCTTGGTATGCAAATAATTGGGATCACGCGAGAACAAGATGTAGACAAAATAAGTTTAGATAAGGAATTGATAGAAAGAGGCAGTGAGGCTTGAACAGTCTAGAGAAAAAGAAAATGGAGCCAGTAGAGAATGGGTGTCAGGGAATATCAAGGGATGGATAAATGAAAGGGAGAATATGGTGGGTATAGAGAACTGAAATCAAGCAAGACCTTTCAGAAGTATAGAAAGCAGAAGTATAGATGTATAGAAAGTTAAGAGGACAAAACAAGGTGCACAAAATATCACCTGGCCAAGATCAAGGATAAACCCAATGCATTTTAGAAGTACATTATGGAGATAGGGTGAGAATATGGCCCATTATGAACCAAGGTGTCCATGTGTACATGGACCCAGAAGACATAGATGAGGTCTTAAATAGTTTTCATCTATATTCATTGAAGATATTGGAGAATTCTCAGAAGTTTGGGGGCGGGGGGTGTGGGAGAAAGAAAGGTTAAATGCTACAATACATGACAAAGGAGGTATTAAATGTCTTAGCAGGATTGAAGATGGATAACTCCTCAGCAGGTGATGAGATGTACTCTCGGCTGCAATGGGAGGTAAGGGAAGAGACTGCTGGGCCCTGAAAGGGGTTTTTAAACCTTGCAGACCACAGGTGAGATACCAGACGACAAGAGGACAATCACGCCAGAGGGATGGAGAGTGTTACTTATGAACAGAGACTGGGTAAGCTTTTTTCCCCTTTCTGTGGAGGTGCAAGGGGAGGACCAGACTGAGGTATACAAAAGTTACGAAGGACAGAGATAGGGTAGATAGTAGGAAACCTTTCTCCAGAGCAAAGGTGTCTAAAGCTAAAGGGCATTGGTTTAAAGTAAGGAGTAAGAGGGTTAGAGGCGATCTAAGGAGGAAATGTTTCACTCAGAGAATGATTGTGGTTTGGAACATACAGCCCCAGTGGGTGGTGGAGCCAGATACTCTCATAATATTTAAGTATCTAGATGAGTACATGAATCACCAAGGTGTGGAAGGCTACAAATGGCCACATGATGGTGGGCAGGATGTGATGGACTGAAGGGCCCGTTTCTATGCTATGTTACTATGATACAATGGCTAGCATTGCATACTGGTTTCAAATGAAATTTTAAAACCTCAACTGATCAATGTTTCTTAGCGTTATCATAAACCCTACCCACTAGCAGGCCCATTTTTTCTGACATCATATTCCCAAATTAATTTGAAAGCTGCACTCTGAGCCTTTGAAGCTGCAAAGTGTTTGAAGCTGTAATGGAGACAAATCACCGTCTCAGGTCAGTTATAAATTTGAACGTCTGCCAAAAATCTGAGAGATCGAGATTAAACATATCTATTGTTTAGGATATTTGTCTGCAGAACTTCTTTCCCTTCTAGGAAAGGAAAAGGAAACCAAATTTCACCTCAGAGAAACATTGTGTAGTGAACCTTGAGGCTAAATTGTCTCATACCACTTGATTTACAAAGTAAATAACTGGGCTTGGAGATAACATTACACAACTTATTGAATAACACAAGAAAGGTCACACCTTCAACAATATTCAGGCTTGATTTGCTTTTTAAGTCACTTGAGCTCTCTTGCCCCCAAACACAAATTTGGTTTGGTGCTTTCCCTCAACACCAGAAAACCAGGGGTAAATTGAGATCTATTGGCACATTCTGGATTGTTTAGATTTAATGGTATGTTCCTGCTGTGTTTTGAGTGCACTTTGTTGTGACAGCTTCATTCAGCAAAATATGGAAGTTTATTATTTGCTAGTCAATTCTGTTAATCACAACTTGTATGGATGAGTCAGAGTTATACAGCATAGAAACAGGCCCTTGGGCCCATCTAGTCCATGCCGACCAAGATGCCCCATCCAAGCTGGTGCCATTTGCCAGCATTTGGCCCATAACCTTCTAAACCTTTCCAATCCATGTACCTGTCCAACTCTTTTAAATGTTGTTATTATACCTGCCTCAACCACTTCTTCTGGCAGCTCATTCCACATAGATATCACCCTTTGTGTAAAAAAGTTGCCCTTCAAGTTCATTAAGTCTTTCCCCTCTCACCTTAAACCTATGCCCTCTAGTTCTCGATTCCCCGACCCTGGGAAAATGACAGAATATATTCACTCTATCAATGCCCTTCATGAGTTATGGTAGACTGGAATATGTTGTGTCCCTTCTCCATTACGCTTCCAACAACCATGGTATTATATGGACCTACTGTCAAAGACAAATGAAGAATAGCTCTACTGCATGGACTTCAACACTTAATCATTAGTGGGGCATTGCATGCAAGTGTTTCTTAACACATACACATTCATGTGCGAGAGGGCCAAGGGTCAGAGGAAATATTGAAGGACATTCTCAAAAGGCGCTTTGAAGAATTATAGCACCCTTTCAATAACCTGTGCAAATCCTTGGTTCATGGTTGCATAAAATGGAGAACATTGTTCTGTGATTGAGAAACTCCAACATGTGTCAGATAAATAGTAGAGGGAGAGAGCCAAGCACTTTTTTACCCACATTGGCTTCATCAGCCTCCTCATTACCCTGATGGACTGTCTATGAGAATGAGCAACATATTTAAGGACCACACTGGTAATAAACCTTGTCTGAAGAGTCTTATTTATCTTCTAAAGATAACTCTCAAAGAGTCATTTTTATGGGGATTTTAAATCATGAAGCAGGCATACTATGAAACTCATGCATTAAACACTTAAGTATTTAAATTTATTTGCATTTAGCAATGTGGCTAAAACTAACAGGGGTACATTTCTGTTCATGTCTCTTTCCTGTTGCCAAAGAAACTGAATGAATTGTTGAGTAATTTCAGAGATTAAGAAGCAACCATTTAGTTTGGAAACAGTCAAGTAGATAAAATTGGGTAGGGGTAGGTTTCCATTCTTGAAGAACACTAGTTGGACTTTAAAAAAAATATTGATTAGTATATTTCTTTTAAAGAGGTCAACAAACTAGAATAAGATCCAAATTATTAATTCAGCATCACAACCATTGTAGAAAGGACAGGATGATGGCGCATTAGTTAGTGTTGCTGCCTCACAGCTCTAGAGACCTGGATAAGCACATCCTATTCTTACCTTGTGAAAATTTGCTAAGGCAAAAAACTAAAACAAAATGACAATGTATAGATGTTCTAATGTTTATAACAGTCTTTAGATGTAACTTGATTAAAAACTGACCATTCACTATCAAATGAAGTACTGAAAATATCCAAGACAAAAACATTGGAAGACTGGAGGGAGAGAAGTGGTCAATGTTTCAAGTCAGAGACCCTTCATCCGAAAATATCTGAACTTTGAGGGAGAATTGGGTAGTACGTACAGGAGGAAGAATTTGGATCTGCCACAAGTTGTCAATTTTAAGGCTACAATAAAGTTATTGAGCAACAGATACAACTGTCTAGTTACACACTAGCAACATGCAACCCAAAGAGTGCCAGAGGTGCCCAATCCTCAATAAGAAGTTAAACAATTAGTTAGCTGCACAAGGTCACTTTATTCTGGTTTAGTCATTATCGTAACATTGAAATTTTTTCTAAGCCAGCCAAGATGCTTAACTTTATCTGGACTGCAATGAAGGATGAACAATTTTGGGTTTAGTATTATTTGAACCACTATGTAAAATGGATCCAAAACCTTGGCTTGTTAAATGTACAATTGTACATCTTTGAAGATTCCAAACAAACTGTATTTCTGATTCAGCCAATTTTCCTCATTTGAAAAAAAAAGCTGCATTCCTGTGCTTGAATGCATATTTTACTACTCTGTGATGGTTTAATACCCACCGTTAATGGAACTGTCTAGCAAGATAATGTCAGCAGTTGAAATTATATTAAAAGAGGATTTAAAATACTGCATGCATTCTTAAGTATAGTAGCTGATATTCAGCTACAAGTGTATTGGGATTCTTTAAGGTCAATCTCTAATGGGGTTTACAAGTGATTAAATGTTTTTTGTATTTTGGTACTTGTATCTTCAATTTTTTAACGCATTCATTTTTAATGTTTTTAAATTATAGCAGAGGATTGTGGAATGGTAACATCATATTGGCCAAGTGCATGGGTTTCTAATCAATGACGTGATCAGTGCACAGACTGGGAAGAGGAGCAGACCACAGATTGATCCCAGACTCTTAGAGACAGCTGTGTGGGGGTGGCAGCAGAACTACAGCCAGGCAGGATCTGGGTACAATTGAATAGCTGAGTGGAAGTGAATGATAGGATTCATTAGACAATAGAGAAAAGAATCACCGGAAGAGGATGCAGATGAATAAAAATAAACATGGACGGTTCTAACAAAGGCCACAGAGAATACCAGTGGTATGCTGGATGAGGGCTGCTCCTGTATTCTGTACATCCAGGGCAGAAACTGGGCAAATATCAAACGACAAAATTTCCTGTGAAGAAAAGTAGCAATGATAATATGTTGAATGATGCAGACTAATTTAGTGTCTCTCAAATTTGAAGGTAAATTTAATCACTAGATGTTAATGAATTAAGGAAAATGCATCTCAAGCTCAATGGAGTACGTCAACACAAGTGGCAAAATGATCAAGTCAAAGGAAGACCTGCACAATTAAGCCAAGGCTCTAACTGCTATAAATACAATGGGCACACATTGGAAATGACCCTGTATCCTTGATTTCTCCACATTAGCATTTTGATATCAGACACTTCTTTCTGAAAGTGAAGTCTTCTACGGACTGTTCAAGTGAAGGTCAGTTCGCTACATCTGCATATATGTAGATTAAGTATTGTAGCTGGGTCATGTTATGTCCTTGAATGGACAGATTACCATATTCACTCAATGCTGCCTAAAGAATCAAGTTACTTTAGAATGTTATAGTTAGAGCAGACACACTTTGAAACCACCAAAATGTGGTGCTACTTTGGGGGAAAAGAAAGTTGGTGGTCCATTTTCCCAGTAACCTTATATGTTCAAGTGACTGGGGTACGAGAGCAGGGATATGTAACAAGTAGTCTAATATCGCAAGCCCAGTATCACAAGTTTCCAAATGCGCTTTCTATTGTTGACGTTGCACCTCTGCTCATGTCATCTGTCATTACTACAGCTTGAAATCTTCATTTGTCAACCACTACCCATACGGTCACTCTTCAATTTTAACCTGGTTTATGTAAAGGGAATGGTAGCATTATGGTTAAGTTACCACACTAGCAGCCAGAGTTCCGGACCGTGAGCAGACTGGAGAATTTAAATTCAAGAACTGAAATTAGAGATGAAAAAACAAGTCCTAGTAAGAGTAAACATGATTTTCTTTAAAAACTGAAGTCTTTCAGGGAAAGAAATCTGTAATCTTTAGCCAATCTGGTTGCTTGGGTAAGGGGCAATCAGAGAAGGACAATAACTGCCAGCATTGCCAATGATATCCACATTCAATGGACAAATAAAGTTCTCATCTGTCCAGAAAGCCAGGTTCACACAAGTTAATGCCAAACAGGATTCGAGCAACAAGTAGATATTCATCTCTTCGCAAATGGATCACTTCAGGACTGTTTCATAAATATCAATTACATGAACTAATACAACCTTTGGAAATTTCTTCCATTTCAAAAGTAATGAAGGGACAATGCACCGTAAAGCAATATTCTTTCAACCTGCAGTTTTTCTCATACAACCAGAAATGAGATTTGTAACAAAAAAACATTGGGCTCAATTCTGGCACAAGACAGCCACAGTGGTATCCCAGTGGCGATATATTCCAAGCCAGACAAAGGGATGGACAAGCTGCCATGGTAACTGGAAGTCTAATGTTATAGCAACACACACAAAATGTGCGAGGAACTCAGCGGGTCAGGCAGCATCTATGGAGAGAAATAAATGGTCAACGTTTCGGGTCAAGACCCTTCATCAGGATGTAAGGAAAAGGGCAGAAGGTGGTTGGGGGAGGGGGAGGAGCACACACTGACGTTATAGGACCCGTTTTGCATTACCACAATTTTCAGAATTTCTAATGGATTTCACCTTGACACATTATTAATGAGATTACTATCTGATTAAATTCAGCTCAAAATAATTAAAATTCCCCATCACAACTCACATGGAATAGGGAAAGAATTCTCAACCAAAAAAAAGAGCTTTATTTAACAAGGAAACCAACAAGCACACAGACAAGGGCTGGAATGTCTCATTTACAAACAGGACAATGCTTTAAGGGCTCCTTTGTTTGAGAGTAGCTCGGGGCAGGAATTAGCTCCTCTAAATAGTATACATAACAACCCTTCTGGTGAAGCACTTGATAGGGAAGAGGCAGGGACTGACATGGGGAAAAAGATCAAGGAAACATATGGTATAGCTCAAACCCAGCAAGGATTTTTAAAAAAAATCAGACTGATGGGTGCCAAGGGCCCTCTTAAGATAGTCTAAAATGTTAATTTAGTACACTAGTAGTACTACTATTCAAAAAATTCTATCGGGCAAGAAATATTACAGATTTGTCAAAGTGAGGTGACGTTCATTATAAATGTTAACATACTTGCACTTAGTGCAGAAAATTTAAGAAATATTGGGTTGCACTTAGTTTTATGTCACTGAATTATTAATCAGATAGCTTCCAAAAGGAAAAGCATGTGTGGGTTTGTGAGAGAATTACATATTCAATTCAGTTGATGTTTTGGCCCCAGTCATGCTACAAAGTAATGAGATATGAGGCAGTGAAGGGAATCATCTGAGTACAAGGACCTGCAATTTGTCACAACTTCAGTGCCTAAGATTGCAAATTCAGCTTAAAATGCTTTGGCCCATAGTGTTTGTGGATGGAAGAGAAATATCTGCACACATGCAAATGTGAACCGCCTCCAATTTGCTCTCCTTTTGCTCCCATTCCAGATGTATTTTTCCCCCCTGGCTGTTAATTCTTAATGCTTTAAGATATTAGCCTCTTTAAAGAAACATTCCTTTTTTATCTTCAATGTTTTCTTATTGAGCAGAAGTGAAAATACACCCAGCATGGGAACAGTAGGATGTTTACATTCTGGTAAAGTGTTTATCTTTTGTGAAATAATAATGTTATTGGATTGATACATCTGATTTTAAATTTAAGTACCTAATTAACATCCGCATAGGGCAATTTCCTATTGACTTTGGTGTGCTGTAGTACTGCACTCTGCAATACTTTGGATACATCCTTGCAAAGGATTTGCATACATTTTTTGCTCTTTTCCAGATCCAGTAATGACCCAATTTCAAAAATTAGGATTAGCAAAATCTGACAGCAACGTGATCTCAGCATTTTGTGAATTATCTATTTACCCCCTCTCCTACATGTGGAAACATTTAAATGGGAGATTTCTGTGGATGTGGAAGCATTGAATGCATTTAGAAGATCAGTCCTTGAAGTTAACTGGTCCACCCAGCCAGACTTAATGAGCCAACGACACACATTACACGTTGCCAAGCTCATAAAGAGAAATGTCACGAAAGCAGAAGTAATCCTGAGTGACAGAGCAAGTGGCCACATACACAACATCACTGATTAAGAATTAATCTTGATAAGTGATACTTTAGATTCTCAAAAAATTTGTATGTGATCCTGCAGTAAGTGCAACTTTAAAAACAAACGGTGGGTGGTAGATATATGGAACCAGCTGCCAGAGGCAGGTACGTTAGATACATTTAGATATGTGGACAGGTATATGGATGACAAGAGTTTAGAGGGATATGGGCCGAGGGCTGGAAATGGGATTAGCTTGAATATACATCTTGGTTGGCATGGACTCGCAAGGGCTGAAGGGCTTTTTTCCGTGCTGTAGAACTCTGTGACTATGTCAATAAAAAGGTAGCATACACCTGCTTGTGGTTCTGTACCTCCTGAAGTTCATAAAACAATAGAACACAATACAGGCCCTTCGGCCCACCAAATATGAATAGTTTACCTTGTATATAATTACCTAGCCACACATGTGCTTTCTCCTTTCTGAACAGACAGACCATCTCGTGCAGCCTTCTGGCAACAACTTATTTTAGTCATGGAGTCGTACAGCACTGGAACAGGCCTTTCGGCCCACCACATCTATGCTGACCACCAACCTTTTGAGTGAGCTGACTAGTCGTCATGGATTGTACAAATTCAACAGGGGAGACAGCAACTCCAACATGAAATTTAAAGCTGGAAGTTTCAGCTTGAAGCTTATAAAAGATAAACTTTCAGATATTTCACACAGAAAGTACACATTATTCAAAATGACTCTAGGGAAGACCATCAACACTGATGGCAGGAATTATTTCTTTTAAAATTAAGTTTAATATTTATAGATGGATAGATCCATCTCACATTGATAAATCTATAATATTCAGGAAGTTTAGAAGTTAGACAAGCATCGAGAAAAAACAAATCAGCTAGCAAACTCTGTACTTTGCATTTGAAGACACGTCAGTTTAAATTTACCAGAAAATCACCTTTTCAAATTCTGTACTTTAAGTTCCAAAGATTGTTTATATTTTTCTAGTGTAAAATGACTGACAACAGTCTCCAAGAGAAATGGAAAAAGCACCAATTATTATGCTCAAGTTGTCAGGGCAATGAAACACTTAAGCCTGGACTCTAGAAAGTGTGATTTCCCAAAAGAGGTCCTTTTTAAAATCATAATTTTCAAATTTCCACCCTTTGGAATAAATTCACACTCACCTTTAATTGAATGGGGACTTTTAACTAAACAGATAGAAGTCTCCACCCCAGAACACACTCAAAGTGAAATTGCTAAGCTTATAAAAACATTGGGCGAAAGTATGCATCAACATCGAGGGTCATCATCACAAAGGAGGAACAACTCTCAGGAACCCAAGTTTTTCAAATGCACAGTTAAAGTGTGGAAATTCAGAAATTAGTGTTATACGATCTCCTGTTGTCCTTTAGGGGCAACTGCTGTGGTGTTTGCTAAGAATTTAGAATCAGGTTAATTCATGAGATTTTCAACTTTGAAGAAAACTATTCTTGCTGTAAAAACATACTGAAAAAGTTATTCTTTTTTAGAAATCTAATTTTAAAACAAAGCACCAACAATTACCAAATAACCTCTCAGGCTTTGAAAATTGCAATGTGTATGTGGAATGGCAGGCCTTTAGAATAAATATTTGAAGATATTTTGCATTTTTAAGCTTTGCTAATTCAGCTTCTACCTCGGTGTTCCAACTTTATTTCACTGTCTGTAAACAAAGTCAAAAATGAAAAGGTTTTTGCCATCTGCATTGTTGCATCAGTATTCTTCGGTGTGACTGGCTACTCACCCAGCTTGGTGATTTCACTGCTCCAGATGCCATATACCTGGTGCCACTTTGTAACTGACTTCAAAAGGGAAAACTAATGAGACAGACATTGCTGAACCTTTGTTGAAAGATTTCTCCTCGGCTAGCAGACTGTAAATCTGGATCAGATTCAGAAGGCTATACTTGCACTACTGGGACTGTGCAGTTTAAAACCAAAATGTTAAGATATTCATTTCCTGCAATAGTTTGTTTGACGTTCATCAACATTTTGAAATTAAGAAATAAGTTTGTGGTTATATTTTTAAATGAACTGGAAGAATCTGAGATGCACCAATATAACACTCAAAAGACTGGTAAATTAATATCTGTCATTACTATGTTTTTGAAACGGAAAATAGGAAAAGATTTAATGAAGCTGTCGTGCTAATGCTGAAAGTCAGACTGTGCTATCCATACCAAATCTTTTACTATGGCAAAAGGACTGTAAATATGTGCTTCAAAGCAGCACCAAAATGTTCAGCAGTTTACAAGAGTATAATTTCACCTAATCACTTTTATGTACATTTGCAAGGTTTGCATGGCAATTTCCTTTTGTCTCTTCACATTCCAAATTCTATCCAGCTGGTCATCTAATCAAAGCTAGTTGCTACAATTGCACTTAGCTTTTCAAGCAGAGTTAAGCTCTTCCAAGTACTTTGAAGAGTATGCAGACATATCAAATCTCAATGTTAAGGAAATGGAGAAAATCTTTAGCAACCTTAGTCATAATTTGACAAGTTCCAAGCCTAAGTAAGCAGAGGGTTTTGAAGCATGTAAGCCAAAGTTAGGACAGACAGAAAGCAGTTAATACACAGCAATTAAAGGGGTTAAGAAGAAAACAGCTTGTGTAAATTTCACTGCAGGAATTAACTTGGCAAGTTGCAGCACTTGCCCTACAGCTAGACAGCAGAAAGGCTGGTTGAGGCTTTCAGTGCTGAGTGACACAGAAAGACTGCAATCAGCTGGAGGTTTCACTTACTGACGCTGTTACAGACGGACAAACAGTACTCCTCGGAGTCAAAATTGTTTCTGTTTCCTCCGCAGCCTCCATAAATGAACTGTGCACATTTTCCTTCACTGATGTCAAAGTACCATCGAGGCATCATAGCATGACAAGGCCCAGTTTCCGATTGCTCAGAACAAACTTCTGAATGTGAAAGATGCGAGGATTTTAAATCAGGAGAGGAAAACAAATTTACAAGAAAAACTCACCCTTCACTTTAAACCCAGAGCAGATCAAGTGAATTTGCTTTAGAAACATTGATAACTCAATTCTATTTCAGATACCTTTGATATCTTACTAGCTTTGGATCATCGATTGAAACCCTTGTAAAACAGAGTGCTTTAAGTTCACTAACAGTTTGGTTCAGTGGCCAATCGAATGGATAATGCTGTGTAAAAAAAGTCTCCTTTGAAGTCACAAATGGAATGAATGGCTCAATGGGTTAGAACACAATGGATTTCTGTGCCCTGGGTTTTGCAATGGTTTCACTTAAAAAGATTTTGGACATATCTTCTCATCTAGATTATGAGATGACTACAAAGGACTGTGAGATGTTAAATTAGCAGTTTCACTAAACTGGGCATTAGCTGACTAATAATTTCCCTGCTTTGTGGTAGTGCTCGACTACTGCAAAAAGGAACCAGACTGATGATTTGTTGGAAGGGAGAAAATAAATGCACGGCACCACTATTCTGCTAGCACAACTTATAATTTTCTTCTCTCCCCCAACTCCTAAAGTCACACCAGATTAGAAGTTCTCATCAGGGTATGGAAGCATTGTTTTTCCTCTTTCATTTATGAGATGTGGGGCTTCATGGCAAGGCCAGTAGTTCTCCACTGTCCTTAATTACCCCCAGGGAAGAGGGGGGAGCTGCATTTTGAACAGATACAGTCCTTGAGTACAGGCTGAGAGTTTGGAGGGTCTGTCAAAATAGACTTGGCAACTACGTGCAATGCATTATATGAAATGTAACACAACGTAGCCATACAGTGTGTGGGACTGTGGAGGGATTAAAATTTTGGGGTGTTGGATGGGTTGCTGATCAAGTCTTTGTTCTAGTCCATAATACCTTGCTAAAATGATCATCCTTCCTGTCACCCAGGTAGTGAACATCCAAAGATTGTTCACAGCTGTATGACCACAGCCCATCTGGGAATAAGAAAATTAAATCCTAGATGACAGCATTCCTTGTTCTTGGCTGGAATCAGTTTATCCTCACTTGGTGCCTGATCAGCTACATTCATTGCAGATGAGTGGCTCATTTACCAGCAAGATTGCTGCATCAACCTCAAAGAATTGGGTAGAATATTCATGGAACTCACTAATACATTTATCATT
>JARFYF010000074.1:110941914-110953097 GCA_030265395.1 Rhina ancylostomus
TGGGGGAGCCAGAAGGAGAGAGAAAGGATGTGGGTTACCTGGAATTGGGAAGTTCAGTGTTCGCGCCATTGGGCTGGAGACTACCCAGGCAGAGTACGAGGGGTTGTTCTGGTTGGTGAGGTGGTGGGGAAGGCCGAGGACCGGCCGGCCAGCGTGGGAACGGCAAGGGGAGATGAAATGGCATGTAACCGGGAGATCAGGACGCGGGCGTTCCACAAAGTGGTTGCCCAACCTACACTTGGTCTCGCCAACGTCAAGGAGACCAGGTTGAGAGCACTGAGTGGAGGAGGTGTGTGTGAATGTGAATCCTTGCTTCACTTGTAAGGGTTCTCTCACCTACCCACCCTGCCTACCCAGTTTTGTTCCCCTCCCCCACCTAATGCCTGCCACCTCTTGCCTCACTCCTCCCTCTCCCCTCTTTATACCAGCCATCCCCCGCCCCCACACACTTTTTTTGGTCCTGAGGCAGGGTCTTGCCCCGAAATATCTGCCTCCACAGATGCTGCTCAACCTGCTGAGGTCCTCCAACAGTTTGCTTTTTGCAACTGAATTTGGACGATCAGCTGTGACCATATTGAATGGTGGAGCAGGAGCAATGGCTGAATCATCTCCTTGTACTTTCTATGCTGATAGCTGTTACTGTAAGGACAGCACAGTGGGCAGAGCCGTTGCCTCACAGCTCCAGAGACCTGGGTTCAATCCCGACCTCCGGCGCTGTCTGTGTGGAGTTTGCACGCTCTCCCTGCGACTGGGTGGGTTTCCCCCGGGTGCTCCGGTTTCCTCCCACATCCCAAAGGCGTGCGGGTCGGTAGGATAGTTGGCCGCTGTAACTTTACGGACACAAGATGCTGGGGCAAAATCCAAACTGCTGGAGGAACTCAGCGGGTCGAGCGGCGACTGTGGAGGGAGAAGGGCAGTCAACATTCCAGGTTGAGACCCTGCATCAGGATGGAGTGTGTAAAGGAGAGATAGGCAGTATAAAGAGGTGTGGGGGAGGACTGAGGCAGGAGCTGGCAGGCCTTCGGTACCATAGAGTCATACAGCACAGAAACAGGCCCTTCGGCCCTACCTGTCCATGCTGAACCCACGCAGGTGAGGAGCGGTTGACGGGCGGATGGAGTCAGGTGAGGGAGGGAGGTGTGGAGATAGTGACAAGAGGCTGGGAAGGTGATGGGAAACTGGGGGCGAATAAAATGGGAGGGGTGTAAGTGGGTGGGTGGGTTGGCACGGGTTCGGTGGGCCGAAGGGCCTCTTTCCATGCTGTGTGACTCTTGGGGCCTCCCCGTGTAGCTCAGTTCCTCCTGTCGGAGAACAGAGATGGTCAGCCATCTCCCTGCCCCCAGCAGGCGGCCCAAAGGCTTGTGCATGCAGGGTTCATGTCCCACTGCCCGCCGCCTCCCCCCCCACACACACGCACACACACACGTGCACACATACACGCACGCGCACACACACGCACACACATGCACACACGCATGCACACACACACACGCACACACACACGCATGCACACACATGCGCGCGCGCGCACACACACACACACGCACGCACGCACACACACACACACGTGCACACATACACACACGCGCACACATACACACACGCGCACACACATGCACGCACACACACATGCACACACACACATGCACACACGCACACCCCAGGCAGGCAGATAGCAATGGAGCATGAACCGTGGCAAAGTTCACTCCCAATCTGCTGGTTGCCACGGCAACGCCTCTGCCTCTCCAACTCCCGGCTCCCTCACCCCACCACCGCTCCCCGCCTGAGCCGCCACATCTGAAAGCAAATCCCGCAGCAGCTGGGAGCAATTTGGCAGCAGGGCCTGACCCTGATACCAGCAGCCGCTACCCCAGCCGCCTCCACAGCACGTTAACCCCCTCCTGTCTGAGGGCCCAGACATCCACCTGGGCACAGCCCTTCTCACCTGCTCAGCAGCCCCTCCTGTGGCTGCTGCAGACCCATCCAGGGGCTCAACAGGACTGCTCTCCAGCCTCCTGGCCGGTGGTCGAGGGTTCAAGCCCTGCCCCAGAGATGTCAGCAGCGTGATTCAGGCTGATGGTCCCAGCGAGAGTGATGCACTGCCCTATTTTGGATGAGACTTCGAGCTGAATCTCTGGTCTGCCCTCTATGGAGATCATTCCCTCGCTTAAGGATCGCAAAAGATAAAGAGCAAGGGAGTTATCACCAGTATGCTGGGAGATGGAGTCACGCTGGCTGGAAACAGGCCATTTGGCCCAACAAGTCAGTACTGATCATCAAACACCCTTTTACACTAATCCTATGCTAATTCAATATTTTCCTCACACCCCATCACCTTGCCCGATTCTCCGATCACCAACTCACACTGGGGGTGAGTTTAAAGTGGTCAATTAACCTAGAAATATATCTTTGGGGTAGAACATAGAACAGTACAGCACAGGAACAGGCCCTTCAGCCCATAATGTCTGTGCCGGACACAATGATAAACTAATCTCATCAGCCTGTATATGATCCATATCCCTCCATTCCCTGCATGTTCATGTGCCCGTCTGAATGCCTCTTAAACTCTACTATCATAGAACATAGAACACTACAGCACAGTACAGGCCCTTCGGCCCACAATGTTGTGTCAACATGTTATCCTGCTCTAAGATCTATCTAATCCTTCCCTCCCACATAGCCCTCCATTTCTCTATCACTCATGTGTCTATCTAAGAGTCTCGTAAATGTCCCTAATGTATCTGCCCCACAACCTCTGCCGGCTGTGCGTTCCACACACCCAACACTCTCTGTAAAAACCTTACCCCTGACATCCCCCTTATACCTTCCTCCAATCACCTTAAAATTACGTCCTCTCATGTTAGGCATTGTCACCCTGGGGAAAAGTCTCTGACTGTCCACTCGATCTATGCCTCTTATCATCTTGTACACCTCTATCAAGTCACCTCTCATCCTCCTTCTCTCAAAAGAGACAAGCCCTCGCTCAACCTATCGTGAAGCATTATGGTTTCGTAGAATTTATACAACAACGAAATGAGCCCTTCAGCCCACTGAGTCCACACTATTAACTGCCTGTTTACACTAATGTTAGCCTGATCCTATTTCAATCCCCCCCCACATTCCCCTCACCTCTTCCTCAAATCCTACCACTTTACCTACACACACGTGGCGATTCACAGCGGCCAACCTACCACCTCGCATGTCTTTGAGACGTGGGAGGAAACTGGAGTACCCAGGGGAAATCCACGTGGTCACATGGAGAACGTGCAAGGTCCACACAGACAGCAGCGGAGGTCAGGATTGAACCTGGGTCTCCAGTACTGTGAGGTAGTGGCTGTCCTGGTTGCACCATTGTGCTGGCTCTTCCTGTGAGCCTGGTTTTATTTTGGGTCTGTGTGATTTAGTATTCGGAAAGTTGCATGGCAGAGAGTTAGAACGTTTGTCCTGCTGGGAGTGGATATTTTTGTTTCTCTGGATCAATATTAGTGTCAACAACTCTCAAGTCAGTGATATCTGAGCCAGACTCATCACATTCTCAGGGCAGGGATGGTACGGGTTAGATACAGAGTGAAGCTCCCTCTACACTGTCCCATCACACACTCCCAGGGCAGGGATGGTACGGGTTAGATACAGAGTGAAGCTCCCTCTACACTGTCCCATCCAACACTCCCAGGGCAGGGACAGTTAGACACAGAGTGAAGCTCCCTCTACACTGTCCCATCACACACTCCCAGGGCAGGGACACTATGGGTTAGAGATGGGTAATGGCCCCTTCGTGTAGCTGTTCTACCCTCAGTTTTCAGTTTGGAAGGTGTTATAATCCACCTGAAGCTTTCCTATATTAAGAAGGAAAAACTTAACCAAAATATTCTTCTGTAATCTACCTGCTTTTTCACAGAGGGTGCTGCATATATAGATAAAGCTACCAGAGGAAGTGGTAGAAGTGGGTACAATTATGACATTTAAAATACACTTGGACAGGTACATGGATAGGAAAGGTTCAGAGGGCTGTGGACCAAATGCAGGCAAATGGCACCAGCTCAGTTTGGCAACTTGGTTGGCATGGACGAGTTGGGCCGAAGGGCCTGTTTCTTGTGCTATGTCACTCTATGACTCTATAACAAGTGTCTCTGGTGGGATATGTCAGAGTTCAAAAATCTTAACAACATACTCTTCGAGGTAAAGAGCCTTTTTTCTCATTTCCACAGGGAATATTTACCATTATTCCCTTCCTCCCACGGATGCTGTCTGACCCACTGAGTTCCTCCTACATTTTGTGTGTTGCTCCAGATTCCAGCATCTGTAGTCTCTCATGTCTTCTGTTTACCATTATTTTGCCCTGCAGATCTACTTTAGTCCTGGTAAATATCACCTGTGGAATGACAGGATATGTTCCTTATCTTCATGTTTATATTATTAAGATTCTAACTCTGACTCCCCCAAACTCCTACTTCCATCCCCCTTGTGACCAACATAGATTGTCCAATACAATTAATCCAAAGATTCTCTTCTCACAATTTGATCTAGTGTCCTGGTGAGATCAACATAGCCCATTGACCCATTCCCTCCAACCTGAACAGACTTTCTAAAGCTCTTGTCTTCTCTGGAATTGGTTTCATCACTCAGAACCTGCCGGAACTTTCTGAAAGCGATACAGAAAGTGCCTGGAAATAAATGAGATTTAATTGTTTTATTTACAGTGCCACACTTTAAACTTCAGGGTCTTTCTGTTGAAGGCATGAACCAATGATTAATTCCCCAGAGTTAAGAGGGGCAGTGGTGAGGTTACAGAAACAGGGAAGGAGCAAGTCCTGGGAATTATTTGAAAAGAATATGAATTGCTGTTATTAACCCTCCTTAAATCTTTGTCTCTCTCTCTCTCTCTCAGAGGCACTTTAATATCCATCCCAGCCTGATTCCTGGGACTGCCATATAAGGAGTGATTAAGTTGACGACATTCATATTCACTGGAGCTTGAAAGAATAAGGGAGGATCTCACTGAAACTCTGACAAGGCTAGACAGACTAGATGTGGGGAGGATGTTTCCCAGGCTAGGGTGTCTAGAACAAGGGGTCACTGTTTCAGGGCAAGAAGCAAGGCAAAAGTTGTTCATTCCAAGGGTGGTGAACGTGTGGAATTCCCTGCCACAGACCAGTACAAAGGCCAAGCTGCTAAATCTTTTGAAGATAAATACATTTGTTATAAGACTATTGAATAGTTCCCTAGTGCAATAGATGGACTCGTAACCTCACAATCTACCTCATTATGACCTTGCACCTTATTGTCTGCCTGCACTGCACTTTCTCTGTAACTGTAACACTTTATTCTGCATTCTGTTATTGTTTTCCCTTGTACTACCTCAATGCACTGAATTGATGAAATGATCTGTATAGATGACATGCAAAACAAAAATTTATTTCTACGCCTTGGTACATGTGACAATAATAAACCAAATTACTAATCTACCAATTTACCAATGTACTACCTCAATGTACTTATGTTTTGACATTATCTGTATGGATGGCATACAAAATTAACATTTTCAACTCTCTCAGTATATGTAATAATAATAAACCAATTACCAATTAGCAAAAAGTATCATGGGGTATTAGAGGGAGACTGGGAGTATCGTCTTGGGATAGATGATAGCCTAGTTCATGCTGAATTCCAAAGTCGGGTCAAGAGACCACATTCCAAAGGGTTCCTATTTATAAAGGGTTCCAAGGTTCTATCACCCCTGCCCCCTTTTCTTCTAAATTTCCTCCCCCAGCTCTTTGTTACCCAGTTTCATTCCCCTCCCACACCTGGTTCCACCTGCCTTTCACACACATTTTACCTACTGGGTCCCCTCTGTGGACTGTGTACACTTCTGGCTGCCTCAGAAAAGCAGCCAATATAATCAAGCACCCCACTCACCCCAGATATTCTTCTCTCCCCTCCCATCAGGCAGAAGGTACAAAAGCCTGAAAGCACGTACCACCAGGGTCAAGGGCAGCTTCTATCCTGCCGTTATAAGATTATTGAATGGTCTCCAATATGATAAGTTGGACTCTTGACCTCACAATCTAATTGTCGTGGCCTTGCATCTTATTGTCTGTCTGCACTGCACTTTCTCTGTAACTGTTACACTTTATTCGGTATTCTGTTATTGTTTCCCCTTGTACTACCTCAGTGTACAGATGTGATGAAATGATCCGTATGGATGGCATGCAAAACAAAGAGTACATATGACAATAATAAACCACTTTACCAATTTATCCAGTCCCCAACCAGTTCCACCTGCCCATCATCCCTCCCTTCTCTGGTTCCAATTATCATCTTCCAGTCTCTAAACCACCTCCCCTTCCACCTCTGGCTCTATCTTCCCCCTTTTTCTCTCTGTCTCCTGATCTCTCCCTGCCTCTCACCCACCAGCCACTGTCTCCCAACTCCACCCCTCGCCCCTCACCCACCTGGATCCATCTGCCCATCATTGTCCTCCTCACCTGGTTCCACCTATCGCCTGCCAGGTATCTTTATTAGTCACATGTACATCAAAACACAAGGTGAACTGCATTTTTTGTGTAGAGTGTTCTGGGGCAGCCCATAAGCTTCTGGCACCGACATAGCACGCCCACAACTTCCTAACCCGTACGTCTTTGGAATGTGGGTGGAAACCGGAGCACCCGGAGGAAACCCACGCCGACACAGGGAGAACGTACAAGCTCCTTACAGAGAGTGGCCAGAATTGAACCTGGGTCACTGGCACTGTAAAGCGTTATGCTAACCGCTACACTACCGTGCCTGCCTGCAACAGGTATGCATGGGCAGTGGTGAAAGTACAGTTATAGAACATGTTAAGTTATAGCATCTTGTAATGAAGTATGAAATCTTGTTTCAGATACTAAAAGTATATCAAAAGGAATGTTTGTTGATCCAAGTACCAGGGATTGAGAACATGATACCTTCCAGAATATCAAGACATGAGTTAGATCTCCATGACTGAACTTAGCATTACATTTGTTGCTGGGAAAAGATATTGCTTGTGACAACTTGTCTGCCCATTCTACAGATCCACTTCTTCATTCAGCAATGATTGCAGGACTTTTTCCAAGAATTCTTGAAAAATCACCCAAGGATGATGAGACGTAAGGACTTACAGTACAATCAAAGAAAATATTCCAGTAAATGACCCATGATTAAAATTGTGGACCTTGTTATAGTAGAAGAAATAGCAGGAAATATAGTCTGAAATTCCCACAGGGTTGCTCCATTGTGTTTCCTGATCTTTTTTTTCAAATTCATGCTGCAACTTGCAGCAGAGCTGATTACAATAAACACTGCAAAATACTGGTGAGTTAGAATTAATGCAATTGATCCCATCCACACCATTACTGCAGCTCAAGTTTTCAGCAAATTCAGATATAATATTTTCTAGGTCAGTCATTTGTTGAAATACATGTGCCAGTGAATGTCACCTCCCAGATCTGCCAATCTTTCCTAATTAAGTCTTGCCAGTGAAGTGTCTGTCCCTGCTGTGGCAGCCATCCACATCCTTTTGGCTTGTCAGTAGCTCTGATAAGTTGACCACTTCATCTTCTTCCTCTGATTCCTCTAAACCAGTTTGGTAGTCTCATCCAGTCTAGGCAAAGAAGTGACTCCTTGTTGTGTTTGACTACCAAACTTAGTCACTTGTCACTGCTGGGGGTGGGAATTAGGACAATTTGCATGCTAATTACTAATAATCACATTTACTCATTTACTCGAAGTCTGCTTATTTGCCACAATTATTGTGTGCCACAGATACTGTAAATCCTTTTTCTACATTGACTGAACTAAGTTCCAAACTATGAAGTCCTCCTTTGTTGTTACTTTGAATTGCCACTAAGATTGTTTTATTGGCTGCCCTCGTCTTGGATCTGCAAGTTGTTGAAATGTCACCTTGTTTTTGAAAGCTGAAGCCATGACATTTCTAACCAGACAAAATAATGGTTAACCAATGCTCTTGCAGTGATAGCAATGGACTAATCTTATTCTGTCAGATTGGTATTCTCCTCTTCAGATCCACCTTTTTGATATTGTATTTTGCTATGGCCCTCAGCTGTGGACTGCAGTTACCTCAGTTATTTGTGCTGGACAACATTCTCAAATCTTCTTGGATGTTATTTTCATCAACTCAGTGATCAATACGCAGTTCAAATGCCAGAATTTGCCCACTGCATTTGTTATTTTACCAATCCATACATAAACTTGTTGTGTAAGGTACAATCTAAAATGCACCAAAATTTCATTGCAAGCTTAAGTTCTTTAATGAAACAATGTGTTAACTAAACTTCTTGCCTGCTTCTGGTTTCTTGTTGTGACTTTCAACTACTTTTAATGGTTTTGGATTAAAATGATCTTTCAGTTTCTGTGTTACCTTGACAGTGCCAGAACATTTGTTGGCATGCTATTTGCTTCTAGTCCAATCTGCATCAGGATTATTGTTTTTATATTTACAAGTCACATAATTTTAAGGTCTCGTATTACATTCTACTTTAGTGTCAGTGAATCATTTTACTTTGAGGAATTCATTTGTTATCTGAGTTCCTTGGTTCTTGAGCTAGCTATTAAAGCACCCATGTTGCCCTAATCCCCCCAACAGTGACAAGTAACTAACTTTGGTACATGTGAGAGTCCAGTGATAAGTTTACACTGGTGTTCCTTGTCACTGTAGTTTGTTGTGTTATGCTCTGTCACCAGTACATGATGAGGCCTTGCGCCAATTATCATGAGGCTAGTCAAAGGAAAATATCAAAGCAAGTTTAGTGTTATGAACTTTCTTAAAACTTGCCAAGTGAGAGTTATCAATGCCTTTCAACAATACCAAAATAAATCTACCTTAGATTTCATTCTCATGGTCAGGTAGATAGGTATTTGATAAGGAAGGAGGTGAAACCATATCAGATATAGGTGGGAATGTGAAGTTGTGGTCACAGCCAGTTTATCCATTATCTTATTGGTTGGTAGATCAGGTTAGAGGGGCTGAGTGGCCAATCCTCCTCTGAATTTGTTTGCTTGTATGTTCATACACTCATAGTGGTTGCACAAATTCATCAAAGCACAGCATATGTTCATTAAAAGAGGGTGTTATTTTTCAGTTAACCTATATTCAGTTTGAGACCTCAACCTCCTACTACAGACTCAGTGTTCTGTTTCATTGTCACATTTTTACAAAGCTGGCACACCAAATGGTTTTCCTATCCAACAGGATCATGGTTTCTCAAATAGATGCATGGATATCTACACCACCGGGACCTTCCACAAACACTTGTTTCGGACGTCTCTAGCTAATGAAATATTTTTGTTGTAAAGTTCCAGCACTCTGAAGCATGATATGACACCAAGGGCATTGACGGTGAAGATCCTTAGCACCGATTTCCTTTCCATTTGTTTTAATATCATTTTTTTATTTAGTATGGTAAAGAATAGGTTAAATTTGCTTTTTTAAAAAAAATTAATTTCTCCCCTTGTGCCTGTATTTGTGGTTATCCTACTTGCCAGTTAGGTGAACTTGCTTAATTCCTGAATGACATTATAGTTGATGATAATGGAATTGGTGATTCATTTTCATTAACTCTGATTCCTTAGTGGTCATTTTCCATCCAAACTTTCAAGCCGTCTTGGGTAGTTTATCTGTCTTCACTTACATGTATTTCTGGCTACTTGAGAGCATAGTCTGGATCCTCCAAATAGGTGCAGGTGCATCAGCTTCCCCCTCTGTTGTTTGTTGTAGTTTCTTTTATTTTCCAATTCATGACTGCAATGCAAGGAAATGAGTCTTGCTTACCCAGAGGTGACGCTGAAACTGACTGCAAGCCAGTTGTCCCAGATAACCTTGCATTCAAAATCTGCACATAGCAGTATAATAACATTCACCATCTCCTGGGATATTCCATGTGAAAGGAGGATTTTCTAGAGGAATTCACAATGAAGGCTGTCATGATGTAAAAAGTTGATGTAATTAGTGCTATTCCATTTGGAAGACTGTTGAAGGGTAAGGGTGAAGTGTTGTCAGTGCAGATGGTTCCCTGCCAATAACATTGGCAACTGGAGTTGAAATTTTTCCGACGGTGATTCTGCTGAAGACCTTGCTGATGAGGCACAGCAATATAATTCCTTAGTGATTTCTGTAGGTGCTGGGGTCACCTTTTTAAGAAGCTTCACAGTGATGTCGTTATTCTATTCACAACCACAATAATATAGATCACCTACATGTAGCCTTGAATTTCATAGTTGTGCATATCTGAAGTACATTGTTGTTTGCTGCAGCAACATCAGTCCATTTGCATTAATAATTTGATGCCACATTCGACTGCATTATGTACCTTATATTTAGTATGGGATGTACTCAACAGCTGGAAGAAGACCAGTATTGGTGTGATGTAAAATGATCATTAATTACTTGTGGATTTATTGGTGACAAAATTGGAGGACAGCTCTCTGTTTCTTAGGCCACTGATAGTTGAAGCTGCCAGGATCTTAGACTTCCATTTGTAAGTTAAAGGTTGCTACATTTTTGCAAATATATGGGTGATTTAATTATGGTTTCTTGTGGCCTCCAACACAACCAGGGGCAAGACCTCATTTGCAGATGCCAAAGAAGGGTCTATGCCTTGGAGTCCTCTGGTAGCAGTGGTTCTACTTTGGCCTGTTTGAAGAACTATGTACCCAATGGCTTAAACTTTTAAAGGCAGCTGTGATGGTGACTCACCAGCTTCTGCAAGCAGAGCTCCACCTACATATCTGTGCTTGGATAGCTCTGCATGCAGGACTGAAGTTCAAAGTGTACCTACACCTAGCAGATGATGTGCCATGTATGATAGTTCGAGGTCACCTCTGCATTCCAACCTATTGTAGACTCTCTCCTCAATGGAAGAGGAATTCATCTCCTCCTGAGGTCTGCAATGCCCAACATAATTTGGCTGCCATGCCAGACCAATAGAGAACTGCTCTATGGGAGCACTAGGGCTTATCTGTGTGTCCATGAACCTTCACATCCATGCAGGTTTTCTGGAAGTGCTGGAGAGAGCAAATACAACCAGTCATAAGGCTGCCTGGGAAGTTGGAGACACAATCGCTTGAGCCTTCAAATATGTAATTGTTCATGCCAGCAAGGAGATCCCCTGAAATACAATCCATAAAAAATCTCCTGCCTCATTGTA
>JARFYF010000074.1:113565708-113577728 GCA_030265395.1 Rhina ancylostomus
AAGTTTGTCGTAGTGTCATACAGTGCAGTAAGGGACCCTTCAGCCCGACAAGTCCATGTTGACCTTTTTGACCATCTACACTAATCCCTTATACCTGCATTACGATCTCATTTTCCCTGTGGCAATTTCAAATCTTTTACCTTTCATCTGTGATCTGACAAGCAAATAAAATATCCTTTCCCTATCTGCTGGTAATAACACTCCATAATTTTAAAGCTATAATTCACCAAAGACAGAAGAGCATTCTGAATCTGGAACTTGCCCATGCAGGTGATGGATGAGGCCGGGAGCCTGGAGGAGCTTCGAAGCTCAAGCAGCCACGTCAGCACACAGGACAGGAAGTGAAGGCGGCTCTGATGAATGGGGTGAAGTGAAGAGCAAACGCCTGTGGCGCAAATACATCAGCACAGAGCAGTTGGGCCGAATGGCCTGTTTTTTCTGTGCTGCAAGTTCGAGGAGATTTAGAAAATGGTGGAGTTCACAAGTGGTTTAAGAATGAACTTGTCCTCATTTTGGATGGTGACATCTACCACAAGATTGATCAAAAGACCAGAATATGTATAATTTATATTAATTCAAGTTTTTGTTAACTTGTGTTTGTCCTTGTTTTGTACTGTACTGCTGCTGTGAAAAGCTAATTTTCCATGGCATTTATACCCCGTGTATGTATGCCCATGCCAACAATAAACTTGAGCTTGAGTTGCTGCATTTCTGTTCCAACCGCAGAATGTCCCAGAACCCTTTAGATTTTTGCTGTGTGTCATTGTTGCAATATAGGGAGCTAATTTGTACAAGCTTCCCACAGACAGCAACGTCAATGACCAGGTTATTGGTTCTACAGAGGCTGGTTGAGCTCAAACAACTCGGTGCTGCCTTGGAAGCTCCGACCTACATGCTACCAACCTGTCACTCTGATAATAACGTGTAGGACACTTCAGCATTGCCATTGATCTGCTCTTTGGCAGGTTCCACAGTCCATGGGAGACAATGTTTTTAAGTATCACAGAGTTATAGAATCAAAAATAAAAGTACTGGGTTCAATGTGTCTTAAGATCTTATTCTGTTTTTGTTCCAAATCCCAAATGTAGCCTTAGGCTGTACCAGAGACACATCAGGAGAGCAGTCAGAAGGTTCACCGAGCCACTATTCATACCTTGTGCACATCAAAAGGTCATGTTTTATCCAGACAGCAGGAGCATTAAACCTTCCAGTCATGCATAACAAATGGAAAACTGTTGGAAAAATTCAAATTGTTCCGATAGTTGTCTCCGGAATTATGACACAGAGACTAGAGAAGGTCCTCTCACCTTGAATGATGCTATAAAACAACAGATATTCAACTAGTTGCTTGATTTACACCACACCTCATTTTCTATCCGATTGAAATTGGCAGAAGAGAAACTAATCAGACATGACGTAAATCAGGCAGCCACTGAATTGGTCCAACACCCAAGTAGTGAAGGTAATAAAAGTATCCCAATCCCTCTGCCGCATCTTCTCTGTTCAGGTTATTATTTCCTCAAATTTTTATTCCAATGTTGCATAGAAATAGCAAAACTCTACAGTCAATATCATGGAGGCAGACCTCGAGAGGGGAACTCAAAAATCTCTGGGCTTTTCCTGAAGCCTCTAAATCAAGTTGTAAACAGGATTAATAATACACTTACAGAACTGATCAAACACAACTATGCCAACTAAAAGAGTCACTATAAATCCATTATGAAAGGCAGGCTGCCCAATACGGTGATACAACAACACAATTTTGGCCAGCACTAAACACAATCAATCTTCCTTTACCAGCCCTAACCCTAAAGCTCCGGGAAACAAGATATAATCATTAGCTTCAGTTAATTAATTTTGGTAGAGGAAGTTATTTCACAACTATTTTACAGACCGATCTTCAGTCTTATTTCTCTTTCTTCCTTACATTTCTGCTTCATGTGAAGCCCCACAACTTGCTTTAAATCCTGGAGCAAATCTGGCAAAGGAGCTGTCCACCATTACCGGTGCTGAACATCAGTAAGTGAATCACAAATGAAGGAGAAAACTCGGCAGTAATAATCAGCCCAGAATCGCAGACAGACTACTAACTGTGCGCCATCTAAACATTTTCACAACTCCCTGACACATCCCACCTCTAGACTCCTTCTGTCAGTGAGGTTCCATCAACAGCAGCAGTGTCCATTTAATAAGCTGCATCTCCAGCTCCACTCCAATTGGCTAGACAAAAGTTTGACTGGCCAATTGCTTTCCATTGATCTAATGTAGATGAACTCAAGCCTCACCTATCGGGTACAACAGACACACAACAAGGTAAAGAGAGAAAATGTTACCTGGGCTCTGAGTCAAACTGAAAGGAGTGAGACTGACTGTGGTGGTGGTTGTGGGCAGTAACTGAAGCATCTTCGCCGTGAGATTCTTCACGCAGGGAAGATCCATCTCAAACTTTGCTTTGTAGTAATTGTAGTCTATAAGATTACGGACACAATAGCTTTCTTTCCAAGATAATCGTTTGCTATAGAACAATTTGTCCAGCCCTAGAAGTCAATGGTACACATTACTCAGACACAGCCCATGAACACGTTGTGTTTATTGAATAAATGATTATGCTTCATTACATGGAAACAGGCCCTATGGTCCATCGAATCCAAGCCAACCATCAAGCACCCATTTACACTAATCCTACAATAATCCAATTTTATTCTCCCCACATTCCCATCAATTCTTCCCCAGCCCCCAGATTCTATCACTCACCAACATACTAGACACTATTTACAGTGGGCAATTACCAACTCATATCTTTGAAAATGTGGTCACAGGGAAAATGTACAAACTCCACACAGACAATACCAGAGGTCAGGATTGAACCTAGAGCACCGGAGCTGTGAGGAAGCAGCTCTACATGGCACAACTGTGATACCTGATTCCCCCAAGGCCAATTCTGAACCTGGATATTATTTTGTTTAGCTGTGGAGAAGATAGCTCCTATACACTTACAAGAATGACCAAAACTCATGGGTTTAAGATGACCAAGCCTCACTGGGTTGAATACATTTGAAAGTTAATAGTAAAAGCTCAGTCAGGGGTAAAGGGATGATTGAATTGCACAGGGATTCACATTGAATCAGAGTTATACAGTTTGGTAATAGACCCTTCAGCCCAACTTGTCCATGCCGATCAAGATCTCTTATGAATCTCCCAAGGTTGAGCCAATAACATGGATAAAAATGCTACAGCTGTTTTATTAAAACAGGAATGTGTATATAAGCAATGAGAACAAGACTAGGTGGAGTAGGAAAATTCAGTAAATCAGACACAGAGAAATTTATTTCATCTGTTGGGCAATGCAAAACAAGAGGCTGGAATCTTTGAAAAAAAATGTGATGAGCTATTTAAAATGAAAAGAAGTATTTTCTCACATAAAGGATAGTGGAAAGTTGCAACCCCCCCACCTCCCCCAGTAGACATTTGCTGACTCAGGAGTTTCACGTGGTACAAAGTGGAGCTAAGCGGCAGACCATCCATGCCCTAATATACTGGGAGAACAGGCCTGAGGGGCTGAATGGCCTCCTCCTGCTCCCAAGGAAGATTTGTAATGGTTAGGTCATCTGATTACTGAAAGGCCAATCAGTGGAAAGGATGTGCTGGTATGCAAAACATTACAAATACATAGCAAGTCCAAGGGAGAGTCCGAATGGATGTGAGAACACCCACCCAAAATCAAACCAATGTGTAAACCTTCTCAACAATTCCAGGATGGACCTTAAGTGATTTCAATATTAATGAACAAAGCTACTATTACTTGGTGTTGAGTAACAGAGAGGTCATATTTGGAACAATATTTGTAAATTATAATCACTATCTCCAACAGATTTCTAAACCATGACAGAGAGGGATATCATAGTTTTGAGGTTGTGTTCCACAGGCACAGGCAGCCCTCTGATACATCATTTGGTTTAGGTATTGATTCATAGGGCATTTATTGTCCATTTACCGTCACAGAGTCATACAGCGTGGAAAGAGGCCCTTCAGCCCAGCTGGTCCATGCCGATCAAGATGCCCATCCAGGCAAGTCCCATTTGCCCACAACCTTCAAAAACTGTCCCTTCCCATGAACCTGCCCAATTATTTTTCAAAAGTTGTTAGTATACTTGCTTCAACCACTTCCTCTGGCAGCTGATTCCACATACGCACCACCCTCTACGGGGGAAAAAAAGTTGCCTTCAAATTCCTATTAAATATCCCCCCTCTCATTAAACCTATGCCCTCTAGTTCTTGATTCCCCAACCCTGGGAGCGAGACTGAGTGTATTCACCCTATGCCCCTCATGATTGTATACACCTCTATAATATCACCTGTCAGTCTCCTACACTCCAAGGAAAAATGTCCTAACTTGTCCAACCTCTCCCTATAACTCAGTCCCTAAAGTCCTGGCAGCATCCTTGAAGATTTTTACTGCCATCCTCCCAGTTTAATAACATCTTTCCTATAGCAGGGTGACCAAAACTGAACGCAATACTCTGAGTGCAGCCTCACCAGCGTCTTGTGCAACTGCACCACAACCTCCCAACTCCTGTACACAGTGTCCTGACTGATGAAGGCCAGCATGCCATCATCATCAGTGAAGAGTGAAAGCTCACGGACAATTCAAACACAGAAGAAATAATCTGAACCAACATCTCATTCAATCCCCATTATCTTCCACACTGTTCAGCAGGGATAGTTGTGGGGTACTAACACTTTCCTGCTTTGGTTCAGACACATAACAGACTCTTGCTGACATTAGCTTATTTTCTACAGAGAAGGAACCAATCAATGGGATGGCCCTAATCTCCAGTCAGTACCAGGTTGTTCTGCCACCTCATGTTCACTTGCCAAAGGGCTGTTTGCCTAAAACCTGGAACCACAATAGAATACCAACAGTTGGGGTTAGAACAGGTACTAATTGACACAGAAAGGGAATGACCCAATATCAGACAGGGTGTACACCAGAAAACAGAGGAAATGCATTCTGTTTAGCTTCCTGTCCGTGTCTAATTTCACACAACCCTTTCAGGTTTTCTGTACAAAGTTTTCACAACATAACTTTCAGATAAAGTTTAATGCTCTTTATTCTCCTTCATGCTAAACCCCCAATGTATGACACTCACAGCATTCTCTACTTCTGTTAAAGTTCATAAGACATGGTGAATTACATCACATTTCCTTCCTATTCTATTGGGCAGTTTGGAGAAAGGTTTCTTTTGGTGAACTGGATTGAATTAGCAAGTTACTAACTTCAAGTGCTAAAGGCTGGAGTTTGCTAACCTTCAATGAAAGAACAAAAATATGAGGAATGTATCCATTCCCACATTTCTGGATCTGGCAAATTGCTCAGGCAATATTATTGCTCATCATCATTTTAGGTAAATCTTTGCCTAAAATGTCATCTCATCTAAATGACAAAAAATAAGAAAGCTACAACCCTCTGAGAGAGGATTCTGTGGGCCATGTTTAAATATATATATTCTGCTTTAGCTAGGCACTTACTAACTATCCCTAACAAGCTCCCAATAACACTATATAAAAACAGATTAATTCAAACTGTAGTTCAAGAAGTAGGAAGCATTAGGCATACTTGCTACATACAGGTTTTCACTACTCCCTAGTAGTTTCCAGCTCATTGCTTTAAGCCAATGTGAGAATGCATCACAACACATTCCCTTAACAACCAAAACCTCTCTTTGGTAAAGTGAAGCCTCAGTTCTTGCTTTCTATTGGCTGTAGGAAGACCAATCAATCACATGCTTTGTTTCCATGTGAACAATCTCCTCCAACTCACCCATTGGCTGCAACATAGGCATCCAAGGTCAAGAGTGAAAATGTTACCTGGGTTTTAACTGGGACTGAAAGGAGGTGGTAAGGTGCTGAGAGTGGCATTGACTGTGGTGCTGACTGTGGGGAGTAACTGAAGCATCTTCTCTGAGTTCCTGTCTGCATGGGACATCCATATTGACCATTGTATGATACAATGTGTATGCTTGATAGTATTGTAAAAGGACCTTGATACAGTGTCTTTCTCGCCAGGATACCTGTCTGTTATGGGCAAGTTCCAGTAGTCCTAGAAGTCAATGGTACAGATTACTACAGGACTGCCTACAGGTCCACCTGATCTTCTGAAGACATTTGGTAACTTCCAGTTCATACGAGTTGCCATTCTCAACATGTCTGAATTAAAGGTTGAATTTAAATGGTGTATTGGGCCTTTATTATGAAAGGATTGGGATATGGGAGGAAGGATGTAGCCTCATGGCCCAGTAACTCCCTCATGACAATATCCAATTGTGTGAAATGGGAATTACAAAATGTTTTCTGAAGATCCCAGTTACTAATAAGAGAAAATTAATTGCAATTATACAGGCACTTTGGTGAGACCACACCTGGAATACTGTATACAGTTTTACCTCTTTGCTACAAAAGGATCTACTTGTTGTAGAAGGAATACAGTGCAGATTCACGGGACTGGTTTCAGGAAGGATGGGTTTCCTATATCAGGAGAGATTGAGCTGAATGGGTGTGTATTCTCTGGAGTTTAGATGAATAAGGGGTTGTCCAATTAAGACCAAGATGAGAAACTTCTTTGTGCAGAGGGTGGTGAATCTTTGGAACTCTCTACCCAAGGTGGCAATGGAAGTTCAGTCAGTGAGTTCATTCAACAGAGAGCCTGACATATCTCTGAGCATTTTAAGGGAATTAAGGAAAATAGTGTTGAGGTTTGTGATCAGCCATGATCTTTCTGAAAGATGGGACAGGCTTGAAGGGCCAAATGGCCTACTTCTCGTACTTAAGTTCCTCTCTTTTTAAGATTAGAGCATGTGGATCCTCGAGCCTATTCCACTATCCAATAAGATCACAACTAACCTGACAATTGGCCTCAACTTTACTTTCCTGCCAAATCTCCACAATCATTAACTTTACTTCAATCCAAATTATCCCTCCACTTCTAATACCTGCTTCCTGTCAAAAACTCTCTCTCTTTCAATGTGGTTGGTAGGTGAATTGGCCACTGTAAATTGCCCCCAGTGGGTAGGTGAGGGGTAGAATCTGGGGGGAGTTGATGGGAATGTGGGGAGAATAAATGGGGATTAGTGTAACTGGGTGGGTGATGGTTGGTGCTGATGTGGTGGGCTGAAGATCTATATGACTCTATGTCCATGTTTATAAGAAAATAATTCAGAAGTGGAAGATTTTGAGATCAAAAGGACATAGTTACATTTATTAACCATGCTATAGCCAGTCACAGTGGAGATGATTGTTTAAATCCTCTGTCATTCAAGCATGTGACCAGAGTTCTGTAAGTGACCATGGCTGATTTAATACACATAACTTATTTGTGATTGTATTTTTCACTTACCCTACTTTTATCGGGAGAAGTTACCGTAGTTTGTGTTTCTATTATTCTTGTTTTATGAGTAAATTGACCTTGTTTAATGCACAATGGAGTGCACATCCCACCCTCCTTAACTTATTGGCTGATGTAGTATCCTTAATAAATATCCTGATAAAACATCCCATGTCTTAAAAACACCTCTGCCTTTACCACTGAATTAGCACACCAGAGCAAAAGTAGGTGGTGCTCAGTTACTTGTACTTTCTCAATTCTTTGAAGGAAGAAGAACTCACCACTGATTCTATACTGAAATGCAAAGAAGAAATGAGTATGAACCTCACGACAGTCCTGGATCAATCTAAATATTGGGTGGGAATCCTTTAACAGCTTGACTTACAGCAGAATCACTTTCTGCTCCTGATAGCTGTTTCATGTTTTGCATAATTAGACAGGATTCCACATTGTACTCCCACAAGAATGATAGTCCATAATTTGTCCTCAAAACAATGCTTTCACCAATGACACAGATTGAATGGCAGGCTGCCTGTATTTGCATAGTTGATAGAAATTATACTTTTCACAAATAGTTGCCAAGATATCTCATTAATTACTGTCAATCTCCTCCACTGAGAGCTATCCATTGCAAATGTATGGTTTCATTCCTTTAACAATCCAGGGTTGAAGATATTAAAAGCATCAAATTAAAAATATCTTCCTTCTTGGTCGCATTCTGCTGTCTCGCTCAGCCTTTCCCATCATTTCCTCCTCAATGCAGTTTGACAGCAAATTCATGTGCTCCAAATTATGCATCCTCCTCAGTCCCTGCCTTGCTTATTCCACAATCCTTCAACCAACCTGATTGGTTAAGTAGACACCCAATCGTTTGCCCTACTCACTCAGGTGCTTTGTATGTTTCTGCTGGCTGTGTGTTTATTAGCTTGCAAGTGCAGCAAATCTGCCATGCAAGAGAAGAAATAACAATCAAGGCCAACTCGAACCAGTGTGTTGGAATCCCTGCTCCAGCAAAATAGCTGACTGAATTGGTAAAGAATTGTATTTGGTCTATAGAAGTGAACTATCACTTCAAAGGTGTCAGTGTTCAAACAAGAACTCATTTTTCAACAGGAAGAAATTACGAAAGGAGCAGTGAGACACAGATGGTGAAGACAGTGGCTCTAGTCTGTGCTGTCTACAAAATGCACTGTTTTCACTTGCCTAGGCTATGCTGATACCACCTTCTTTGTGGTGCTGGTTGTGGGCAGTAACTGAAACATCTTTGCAGTGAGATCCTGCATGTACGAGGGATGCAATATTAAACCCTACATAATGCACGTTGGCAGTCTAATGGTCCTTTGGTAGGATCCAAACAAATGCTCTCCCACTAACACAACCTGTTGCAATGAAGTAATTCGTCAAGTTCAGATATCAATGATGTAGCTCACTAAGGTAATGGTCAACCATTTATCCAAGATCATATGCAGTCAGTAGGTGTTGTTAGTGTCAATTTTTAGAAACGATTTGATCATTGCCACATTAGGTTCCTTGCCTCTGTTCAGCATGTCCAATGTCACACTGTCAGGGGGCGGTATTGAAAAATCAGGAGCATAACACCATCCACTTACAGGGTGTTTCCTAGGTAATGGTTAGAAGGAGATTTCCAGCTGATATGGAGGTGTGAGGAAGAAGGGAATGGGTCAGAGACTGACAACAGTTTCAGCAAGGAACCTGCTGCCAAAAGTTGCTGCAAACTGTTAAGTATTGATGCACCAAAGGAATCCAGGCTTCTGAAACCTTACTAATCAAGTCAAAAAACAACTCGTTTGCTCTGTGACTATAAGGATTACCATAGATGTATGGATAATATACGTGACTGTCATTTCTTCTGCATCCCACCAGGAGAAGGTGGTGGAGAAGGAGACTATGATCAACGTGGTGAAAGTGGCGGTGAAGGAAATGGCCATGGTGAAGGTGGTGCCGAAGCTGCTCCCACACTGTTGATGATGAGGGAGTTCCTAACACAAGATGTTCCATCCGCACCTCCCAAACCCACAAAGAAGATCAAAGGCAGCAGGCAAATGGGAACGTCACCACCTGCAGCTTCCCCAGCTATATCCTGGCTTGGAAAAATCTCGCCAGTCCTTCATTGTCATTGTGTCTCAATCCCAGAACTCCCTCCCGAGCATCACCATTGGGAGCACCTTCACCATCACCACCTTCTCCGGCACGATTTGGGATACGCAGTAAGTGGTGGCCTTGCCACCTCCCACAAGAGAATCCTTGAGCAAGTCACTTGTTATTAATGTTCAATTGGCCCCATTTAATATAATCAAACATGATCTCAGTTGTCTTTTATCTCCCTAATTCCAATATAAATGACCCACTGGTGAATAGATTTATATCATGATTTAATGACTGTCTGAATCACGTCAATTTACCAGAAACATCAGATCACTCAACAGGAGACGCCAGTGATGATAATGAAAAAGGAACATATCCACCTTTAGCAGGCAGTCAATATTTCTTCATCATAAATTCCCCTATTACAGTAGAAAACAGAAGTGAAGAATCATTAGTGTTGTTAATGGATCAACTTTGCTGAAACACGTGCAGGACTAGATTGGACTTATTTCAAATATTTATGACCTATCTTTTATGCAACAGCTCCATTCGACATTTAACCAGTTACTTCTGGCCTAGTCTTCAATTCATTCAAATTGACGGTGAACCTCTCGCCATCCCATGCATGACAGACCGATTTGACTGAGTCAAGTCCTGTTGCACTGGGATTTCCTTCCTTCTTCAGGCTCCCTGTCACAAGAGTAAACTCAGCGACATTTGGAGCACAGTCACACTGCTTTCCAGCTCCACATGTCACCTCACAACCTATCCGACTGCATCCCTCCTCTCTTTAAGGCTGAATCCCAAAATTTCAGCATCATAAACAATCTGTTCTTAAGCTATGTGGCAGTTCTTGCTCATTCTTGTGCAGGAACATAGGAAGCTGTAGAGAGTAGTGGATTCTGCCCAATACATCACGGGCACATCCCTCCCCACCATCGATGGTATCTACAGGAGGTGCTGCCTGAGGAAAGCAACATCCATCATTGAAGATCCCCACTATCCAGGCTGTGCCATCTTCTCACAGCTCCCATCGGGCAGGAGGTACAGAAGCCTGAAGTCCCACACCACCAGGTTCAGGAACAGCTACTTCCCTTCAACCATTCAGTTCTTGAACCAAACGGCAAAACCCTAATCACTGCCTCAGTACAGCAACACTCTGACCGCTTTGCACTGAAATGGACTTTTTTTTGTTCTTTCTTGTAAAAACTATGTATAATTTATGTTTAATTTATATCTTTCTTGTGAATGTTGTGTATCTGATGCTTTGTGCCTGTGATACTGCTGTAAGTTTTTCATTGCACCTGTGCACACATGGACTTGTGCAGATGACAATAAATTTGACTTTGACCTAAAATGGCTGAATAGAGTGGACAGTGTGGAAATAGGTCATCAACGGTGAGAAAGTTACTGGAGGGGATTCTGAAAGACAGGACACCTGTTAATGTCCTCACTAAGGTAACCGCATTAATTTCTTCCTCAGGTGTTTATCCAACTCCTGTCTCCATCTTACATTGATCACCTCATTTACTGTAATAATGATTCCCATTCTCTGATTACAGACATTTCTCCCTTTTGTTTTATCGGTGACTTCCTCTGGTGTGGTTTCCCCTCAAATGGAAGCACATCTACCCACAAAAACCCTTGATCAAGAGCTTTTAGATTGTGCAAGTCAACCCACCAATGGTCCATCAGAGCACCTCCAGGCAGACAGTGGCTACACAATTCAGACACCAGAGAATGGAAAGATTTTACCTGGAAGATCAGTTAAGATCAAAGGAGGTGTGGTGCTTTCTGTGGTACTGGTTGTGGTGACAGTTGTGGTGTGCATTTGGGTTATCTTTGCTGCAAGGTCCTTCACACATGGAAGATCCATATCAAAGGTCCTGGCGTAGTAATGGTAGCTTAAAAGATTGCGAATACAAAATTTCTCTTTCCAAGACAAACGTCTTCTATGTAAAATTTCAGACAGTCCTAGGAGCCAACAATACAAGTTTACTAAGGTTTTGCCCGTGTGAAGACCAGGTTTCTTTATAAATTTATGGCATCTAGGATATTTAAGCGGATGTGCTTTACTATAATATTTCATTAAGTTCTACATAGAAAATTATGATCTAATAACTTAAGGATCGGGAAACAGTGCTGAATTATATCAAAGAGCCAGGGAAGTGTGGGTAAAGCTCAATGGAAGGGACAAAGAAATAGAGGGAAAACTGTCTGTGGATGAAGAAGGGCAAAGGGTTCTCAAAGTTGTATATGGTTTCACCGAAGGGAAGGTGCAAGATTTAGCTGAGTTGGGGCGAAGAGTGAGGTTGAGAAGAAGCCAGAAGAATTTCCGAGGGTGCCCGGGAAGACCTTTTCAAAACATCGAGGTGGCCAGCTGATAGTGACGGCCAGTGGCTTGCTGTTCATCAACAGTCATCTCTGGGCAAGTCGTGCGGTGGCAGGGGAGAGGGCTGACGAGGCAGGGAAGGCAAGAGTTTCAGAGAGGTAGCAGGGGGGGTGGGAGGTGAGTTCCAGTGGCCCAGACATT
>JARFYF010000074.1:115053386-115063929 GCA_030265395.1 Rhina ancylostomus
ATCAGTACACAAGACAAGTTTTTCACTGTACCTCAGTACAAGTGACAATAATAAACGAATACCAATACAACAGCAGGATAGAAGCTGTCCTGGATCCTGGTACATGCTTTCAGGTTTTTATATCTCCTGCCTAAGGGGAGAGGGGAGAAGAGACAATGTCCGGGGTGGGTGGGGGCTTTGATTCTATATTCTCCCTTCTCCTATTGGGCAGAAGATATTCCAATTCCAATTTCAATTTTGTGTAGCCCAGGAATGCACCCTGTCCTCTCAGCCTGGCTCTAGTTGTCCCGACTGATAAACATCCCCGTGGCCCCAGGGACATCACATTGCTCATTCATCTTATGGCAACAATTATAATAAAAGCGTGTGCAGGGCAAAGGGCAGACTGAGATGAAGAGTGATGATAATTAAGAGGCAGCTATAGTGCAACAGGTCAAAGGGGAAAGGCAATCTTATAATTCACGAATCTCACATTGTGTTAAATATGCAGACCTTTGAACTGCGTGTTAATGAATTTGTAAATGGAACATTCACTTTTATTTCTTACCCTACACTTGAATCACGAGGCTTTTATTTCAAAATTCATCCACTGGATGTGACCATCACTAGAAAAGTCAGCATTTATTGTCCACCCCTAATTGCCCCTGAGAAAGTGGTGGTGAGCTACCTTCTTGAAGCACTGCAGTCTTTCCTAGTGAAGGTACTCCTACAGAGCTGTTGGGAGGGAGGTCCAGGATTAGGTCCAACGTTGATGAAGGGATTTCAATGTACATCCACATTAGGAGAGGAACTTACAAGTGTTGATGTTCCCCTGAGTCTGTTGCCTTCTTCTTCTGTATAATGGAGGCTGTAGGTTTCGGTGGTGCAGTCAGAATAGATTCAGTAAACAGCTGCTGTACATTTTGTCGATGGTACATGCTGAATGCTGGTGATGGAAGGAATAAACACGTAAGGTGGTAGATGGTGCGCTGATCAAGCACGTTGCTTTGTCCTGGATAACACTGAGCTTCTTGAGTGCTATTAGAGATGCACCCATTCAAGCAGGTGGAGAGTTTTCCGTCCTGTTCCTGCTCTGGATGGTGGAAAGGGTTTGGGGTGTTGGGAGGTGAGTCACTTGCTGCGGGATACCCAGCCTCTAACCTGCTGTGGTAGTCTCGGTATTTATATGGCTAGTCTGGTTCAGGTTTGGATTAGTGGTGACCCCAGGATGTTCGAGATGATAAATATCAATAGAAAACAGCTACAGTCCCTCTGTCGGAGAAAATGATTGCCTGACATGAATGACACCTATAAAACCAATCCCGCGTGTTTTCCAGATCCCGCTGCACAGATTATTTAATTGCCAGAGGAACAATAAATGTAACTGAATATCACACAATCATCCCCACTTTTGACCTTATAATGGAAGGAGGGTCACTGATGAAGCAGCTGTAGATAGTTGGGCCTAGGACACTGCCCTACAGAACTCCTGCAGTGATATTCTGGGCTGAAGTACTGCTGCCAATCTTGTTCTGTTCCAGCTCTTGATATTCAATGTTCATTTCTTTCTGTTTCACTACTGTTGTCTCTATCAAGGTTAAAAATAATGAAAGAATCAATAATTGTTAAAACGTGTCTGTATCATTGTAACAGGAAGACGGAAACCTGTGGGAGGTTAAAAGTCAAGGAGTGGTAAGGGAATTATTGATTGAGCTGAATATTTGCTGGGGGTGTCAACCCAAGAGACCAATCTAATTTCTTCCATGCAGAGAGGCCAATCTATTTTCTTGATGTGAGCACATTGACAGGCTTATGATTGTCTTTTAGCGATATGGATATGACTGAAGGTCATATTGTTCATCAGAGAGAAGATCTAATGTTTATACAGAGCTTTCCACAAGTTCTGCCAATGAAGTACTTTTGAAGTGTGTTCATTGATGCATTGTAAACAAGGATTGCAGGCAAGTGGGAAATAGTAATGTCCTGCTAACACCAGTCAGAATAAATAATTGAGAGAACTAGCTGTTGAGGTGGTTAGTTGAAGGGGTAAGTATCAGGCAGGACGGCGAGAGAACTGTTCTTCAATAATACCCTGTGGTCTTTGACATTAAAGTTCAAGTTTGTCGTCATTGGCATATATGTCCAGGGTATAAATGCCATGAAAACTAGCACTTTGCAGCAGCAGCACTGTACATTACAAACACGGCAGACACAAATTACATAAATTAACATAAATTATCATAACTTATATGACAAAACTACGTGTTCCAACCATGTAGAAGCCGTGGCCAAGACAGCTCACCTGCACCTTACTTCCTCAAGAGCTAAAGAAATTTCACATGTCCCCTTTGACACTCACAAATTTTTATTGTTGCACCAGAGAAAGCATACGGCTTGGTATGGCGACTTCTCTGCCCGGGACCGCAAGAAACTGCAGAGAACTGTGGACACAGCTCAGCACATCATGGAAACCAGCCTCCCCTCCATGGACTCTGTCTATACCTCTCGCTGCCTTGGTGAAGCAGCCAGCATAATCAAAGACCCCACCCACCTGGGTCATTCTCTCTTCTCTCCTCTCCCATCAGGCAGAAGATTCAGGAGCCTGAGAGCACATACCACTAGGTTTAAGGACAGCTTCTATCCCACTGTGATAAGACTATTGAATGGTTCCCATTTATGATAAGATGGACTCTTGACCTCACAATCTACCTTGTCATGACCTCACACCTTATTGACTACCTGCAATGCACTTCCCTGTAGTTGTGACACTCTACTCTGTATTCTGTTATTGTTTTACCCCGTACTAGCTCAATACACTGTGTAATCTGTACAAAAGGTATGCAAGACAAGAGTTCCACTATACCTTGGTACAAATGACATTAATAAACCAATACCAATACCAAAATAAACAAAAATTAACATAACAACAGTAGTGCAAGTTGAGGGAGAGAAAAAATAAATATAATCCGAGGTAGTGTGAGGGTTTTTCAGGTCAGTTCAAGAAGCTGATGGCAGTGGGCAAGAAGCTGTTGTTGAACCTTGAGGTGTGGGTCTTCAGGCTCCTGAACCTCCTGTCTGATGGCAGCAACAAGAAGATGGTGTGGCTCAGATGATGGGGGTCCCTGATGATGTACATCGCCTTCCTGAGACTTCACTTCTTGTAGTTGTCCTCTATGGTGGGGAGAGCTGTATCCGTGACATTCACTGGAGAGAGGGCAATGGTACCTCAGTCTGAATCAAAGCAGCTCTGACAGTGCAGCCCTCCCTGAACATTGGGCCAAAGTGTCAGTCTAACTTCATGAGCTCAAGTTAAAATCTGAACCAAGACTGCTTATCTGGTAAGACCCTACGTGTCACCACCACAACACCTTAAGGGATGATGTTCTTAAAGGAGCAGACCCACCATCATCCTTCCTAGAAATAAATGCAGCTTCATGCATGGGTCATTGAAACACCATATACAAATTCCTTGCACCAGCCAGGATTAGCCTACCTCAAAAGTGTTCGATCATCTTGGCCTCTGGAAAACCTGTGGAGAACAGCATATGTTAGGGCACACGCCTTTTTAAAGTGCATCCATTTCTTGTTTAACCTTGGAATTACAATAACAGCAGCAGCCAGAATACTAGAGGGTGCTGTAATATAACTGTGCCTTTATTACCCAGATCACGTCAGACTCAGCTTATTGCTCCTCTATGTGAAACTAGAAGACAAGATCATAAGTTTAACAAGGCTCAGGCAGAATCTGAGATTAGGAGGAATTGTTTTTGTCTCCGAGTGTGTGGAATAGACTGCCAGAGCAATCATTTGATGGTATATTGAATATAAAACAGCAGGATGACATCCGTTTAGGAATAAAATTGTGGGTTATGAAAATAACGACATACAAATGATTGAATGTTGCTGGAATGTGATTGTTACTGAGATGCTGGGCCTATTGAAATGTCAGTCTAATAGAGGCAGTTACTCAAGGGTGAATAATATAAAATGCAAGGCTGCTTTTCTCCATATCTGTTACGTTGGAGCAATTCAAGGTCTTACCTCCAGATTCAAAAGCTACAGCCTCATACACTGACTCCAGCGACGTAACCCATAATCTCGAGCACCCCCTCACCAAGGGACCATCGGGCTGTCTGTGGCTGCAAACTATAACAAAAGGAGGCGGTCACAGAGATGTCCTGGCATTTCTTCCTTCTCCATACGTGGGAGCCAAGGTCTGGAGTTCCTCTCCATCAAGCTTCAGAACTTCATCAGGGATACTGTCAGCTCCTGTTGTTTTGGCAGTGTTAGTTTCTTGTTAGTCAGGTGTGGAGGAGGGGCTGGACCAGCTGGTTTGCTGTGGAATGGAGTGGAGGGCAGAGTCATGAAGCTCTGGAGGTCTCTGGTGTTCCTTGCAGTGGCTGCTGACTTCCTCTCCATCCTTGAGAGTTCACCCCTCTTCCTTGCTCTCACTACATAGAACATAGAATATTACAGCACAGTACAGGCCCTTTGGCCCACGATGCTTTCCCGACATTTTATCCTGCTCTAAGATCTATCTAACCCCTCCCGTCCACATAGCCCCCAATTTTTCTATCATTCATGTGTCTATCGAAGAGTCTCTTTAATGTCTCTAATGTATCTGCCCCCACAACCTCTGCCGGCAGTGTGTTCCACTCACCCACCACTCTCTGTGTAGAAAAACTTACCCCTGACATCCCCCTTATACCTTCCTCCAATCACCTTAACATTATGTCCCCTCGTGTTAGCCATTGTCACCCTGGGAAAAGGTCTCCGACTGTCCACTCGATCTATGCCTCTGTTCGAAAGTCTCAGTAACCTTTCACTGGTGAGTCCAGAACAGCACACCAAATACAATTCCCATCATCTCTGAGGAAAGGCCCTTGTCCTGAAGTCCTGGCTGTTTCTTGCTCCACAGCTGCTGACTGTCCTGCTGAGAGTTCCTGGTAGTTTCTTATTTTATTACCTTAGTTCATCATTACCTGACCTTTACTAATCCACTTATTATGTGATTATTAAAACTTGGCACATTTGAATGGTTTATTCAAGCAAGCTAAAAGGGCTGTCTATAATATTGTCCAATCCTGAATCCTCCAATCTTGCACAGCCCAGTCAGATATTATAATTAAGCAACTTGCATTACCTCACAGTAATTAACATCTAAGTTCACCTGTACTTTTGTCCATTTTCACATCATCAGTATCCTTTCACAGCTTCCTTTGGCCTCCAGAAGGTGTCTTCCAAGTATGTCCAATGAGAGCTTGTTCGGTGGTATGTTATGTGTGCAGTTCCACTCCCACTGAAGTAACTGGGCCTGGGGGTCACCAGTGCCTCTTCCCAACTATTCTACCCGATGCCAACTCCTTGCAGTTTGCTATCCCCTTCTTAATTCCATGTCCTGTGGGTCACCATTGCCCAGAAACCAGCCACCTAAACATTGCAGCTGCAAGACCAGGTCAGACAATGGCCGTCCTGCAGTGAGCACTCAGTTCCCGACTCCACCATCTACCAGCCACAGGTCCGGAGTGTGACGGAATACTCTTCATTTGCAGCTCCAACAACTCTTAAGAACTGACAGAATTCGGGACAAAGCAGCTGATCATTCGGCACCCGTCCACCAGCCTGAACTCTCCCTCCCTGCACCACTGGCACACACTGGCTGCAGAATGCACAATCTGCAATCAGCAGGGTGTTACTGGGACCGAGGGCTTGTTATCAGGAGAGGCTGGATAGACTGGAGTGAAGGACGCTGAGGGGTGATAAAACCATGAGGGCCATTGATAAGGTGCGTGGTCACAGTTCTTGTCCCAGGGTAGGGGAGACGGAAACTAGAGGGTGTAGGTTTAAGGTGAGAGGGGAAAGATTTAAAGGGGACCTGACAGGTAAGTTTTTCACACAGCAGGGGGCTACCAGAGGAAGCGGTAGAGGCAGGTTAAACAATTAAAAGACATTGAGACAGGTACATGGATAAGAAAGGTTATGAGGGATATGGGATAAATGTAAAAACTGGGACTAGGTCAAATAGACAACTTGGTCAGCATGGATGAGTTGGGCTGAAGGGCCTGTTTCCATTATGTATCACTCTATGACTGTAATCTACAAAATGCACCACAGTTATTCACACGGTCTACCCGAGGAGCTGCTCCCACACCCGCCACCTCAACCAACAAAGGCAGCAGGTGCATGGGAACACCACCACCCACAGGATCCCTCCAAGATGCACACAATCCTCACTGAGAAATGCATGTCCCTCACTGTCACTGGGTCTAAATCCTGGATCTCCCTCCCCAACAGCATCATGGGAGCATCTTCACCAGAAGGACCGCAGCAGTTCCAGAAGGCAGTTCACCCCCACCTCCTCAAGGGCAACGGGGATGGGGAATAAATGCTGGCCTTGCCAGTGACACCCACATCTTCAGTAATCTTCCATACATCCCTGTGCCAAAGGGTTTCCATGTAAACTGCAGGCACTGTTCCCTCATCACATTATGTTCTTCCCCAGGGTGATGATCCCCTTGAAATCCACTCTGGGTACTTCTTCCTTGCATCCAGTTCTTCAGTCGGAGGCTCACAGACTCTCCCCTCCACATGTATACACCCAGTTCGGTCACTCAAATTACCCACTAGATCAGTCTACTTTTCTGGAAGTGACTATCATACTGGCCTCTCTCCAGTCCTGGCTCACTCCCAGCCTCAATCAACCTCGGAATATGTCCAAGAACCCTGTAAATCCTCCCTCCGGACCCTGGCATCTCATCACTCTCTCTTTATCCTAATCGGCTGGCTAGGTTTTGCTTTTATCTATCATTATATTGATCACCTTGCTCTCAAGCAGTTCAGGATTCACCTGCTCTCTGATATCTTTCACTGCAGTTGAGATCAATGCAAAGCACTTATTAAATACTTCTGCATTTTTTTAATTTTCATCTACAAAACTGGAGATCCTCTCCTCTTGGCTCTTCCACTGCAATCTTATTAATCTTTTTTACTGATTTATTGTGGGATGTTTCCCTGCTCCTGATGAAGGTTGTTAAATTATATTCCCCTTACTCTTACCCTCATTTTCCAATATTCCCTTTGGTCACCGCTCTGCTAATGGTCCCGATAAACACTTCACGTTTGATTGGCTTCGGAGTTTTCTAATATTCCACGTTACCTCAAAACCATATGTAGTTTCTGTCCAATTTAATGCAATATTCTTATGCTATACCTTTACAATCCCATAGTGGAAGCTGCCTTCCTCTTGCTGTATAATCTGTATCCCAATTTCACTCTCTGCCCCACAGCTGGGGCACAGAACCATTCGTGCTGTGGCGGAGCGGAAGTCATTCGTCACAAGGCCAGCTTTGTCTGACAGTACCAGCAACCGGCCCCCACACTGCGAGGCTGTGGACTTGGCACAGCCTGTGGCTGGCTCGGCCAGTATTCCAGACTCCGCTGAATGAGCAGCTATCACGCCGACATACGGCACACCTACTGACTCATCTCACGGCAGTGGTTCTGTTTATGCTGTGCAGTGTTGGCCAATTACTTTCAGGGCACCATCTACACGTTCGAGGCCATTTGATCCATCAAGTCTATGCTAGCTCTTCGAGCATTCCCATCAGTCCCACTTCCCAGTTATTTTCCCTGTTGCCTATCCTTGTTCACATCACCCCCTCCCTGCCAGCTCTCCTACCATCCACTTTACGGCGGCTAATGAGTGATTAACCTACCAAATTTGGGAGGTGGGAGGAAACTGGAGCACCCGGGGAAACCCACTCAGTCACAGGGAGAACGTGCAAACTCCACACAGACAGCGCCGGAGGTCGGGATCGAACCCTTGTCTCTGGGGCTGTGGGGCAGCAGCAGTACCTGCTGCACCACTGTGCTGCTCTTGGCCTGATCCAGCGCTGAGATAGCTGGTACATCACAGTCACAATGGAGACGTTTCTGAAGCCATGCTGGCTTGTGTAAGGAGGCAGTCCGAGCAACTGGTGAATAGAGGAGGAGCTCCCTCCATCTCCTCAACACTGCTTCACCATCAGAGGCCCACATCTTCACAAGCCAACCCCACACCCAGCATTACCAGCACTAATATAAACAATCTGACTTTCTTACAGTAAAGAGATGGACTAGCCTGTTCCATCTGAAATACCTCTCCATTGTCCACCCTCCCTTCTCTATCTATGCTTCACTTTGTGGTTGGGGTTGGCAGGGAATTGGTGGAGTGGTGGTGACTCTGTAACAGAGATTTGGGCTTACTCTTTGCGGCCAATGCTGTACCCAGGGTCAAGGCCACGGAACTGTGGGAGGGTGGACCCACGGGTGAATGTCAGCAGCCAGCCAACCATGCCATCCAAACCAATCACAGCATGAGCTGCCCATCTGCCCCTTCTAGCCTGGCCCACCGCTCGGTCAGACCAAGGCCAACCTTGGCTTCAGCTCACTGTTCCCCGGAACCCTTCAACCCCGGTGCAGTTTAGCCCATGCTGCAGATACAAAGGCTAACTAATCCATAATTCAGTATTTCCATGGGGAACATTCTCGCCCCTCCCATTGGGCAGGAGATACAGAAGCCTGAAAGCACATACCACTAGGCTCAAGGACAGCTTCTATCCCACTGTTGTAAGACTACTGAACAGTTCCCTAGTATGATGATGGACTCTTGGCCTCCCAATCTACTTCGTTAGGACCTTGCACCTTATTGTCTGCGTGCTCTGCACTTTCTCTGTAACTGGAACACTTTATTCTGCACTCTGTTTTCCTTTTTACCACCTTGATGTACTGATACACGGAAAGATCTGTCTGGACGGCACACAAAGAAGTTTTTCACAGTACCTTGATACATGTGACAATAATAAACCAATTCCAATTCCAACTCCCTGACCCACATTCCACACCTGGATTGTGGGATTGACCCTGCAGAATGTGTAGCTGAAACCTGGGCCATAATTCGATGGAAGTGCACAAATTTAGTTCTGTACATTCAGTGTATCATCACCCTGAAAGATGATTTAAATCTTACAGGAAGGCAAAGGATAACGAGTTGCTGGGGTGTGATACACGGCAACCTTCAGCACCACATCAGTTCAGGCACGAGGAAAGTCACAGAGTCACACAACATGGAAGCAGGCCTTTCAGCCCAACTGGTCCATGCTGACCCAGATGCCCATCTAAGCCAGTCCCATTTGCCTGTGCATGACCCATATCCCTCTAAACCTTCCCCATATGTGTACCTGTCCAACTGTCTTTTAAATGTTCTTCTTCCTGTCTCACCCACTTCCTCTGACAGCTCATTCCATATACTGATCAGCCTCTGCATGAGAATGTTACCTCTCAGGTTCCTATTAAATCTCTCCACCTCACCTTAAACCTGTGTCCTCTTGTTCTTGATTCCCCAACCCTGGCAAAAAGACGGTGTAAATTCACCCTATCGATGCCCCTCATGATTTCAGACACCTCTATGAGATCACCCTTCATTCTCCTATACTCCCATCAATAATGTCCCAGCCTGCCCAACCTCCCCCCATGTCCCTCGAGTCCTGGCAACGCCCTCGTAAATTGTTTCTGCACTCTTTCCAGCAGGGGTTTGAGGCTGAGGGAGATTGAGAAACATTCAGAGCAGCAAGTGGTGAGGGAGAACTCAACTGAGGGAGAAGAAATACTTTGAGCCCCCCCCCCTTTCAAATGGAGAAAATGTTCCCGATGTGAGTATCAGATTTGTATTTATCATATGTACTTAAGCAAAGTGATTTTAGATCTCATTTATCAAGATGTAGCAAAGAGGGTGATTGAGTAATTCCAAGTTTATGATAATAGCCTATTCCTCAAAACCATTATAATGTACAATTATCAGCTTCATGATTACAGATGATGTCCTGAAACAGTTCCTCAGTGCAATAATTATGAGTTTATGGTTCTAAATTATATCTGAATTTATAATGTGACATCTCTCCATCATCTTCAGAGCAGATGCGGGAAGTTTTATTTGAGTGAAAGCATTAAATCCTCCTTAAGTCACTTCTTCTTTCTGCTTTATTATAGAACAAGTGTCAGTGGCGAGGCGGCTGTTTAATACTGTCAGCCCGCGAATCAATCATGTGGCACATTGTCAGAGAGGAGAGCAGCAAATAAACGAGCAGCGCTTGCCGCACGAGCTGCAAAACTACAAAGCCATTTTCTCCCTGTCAGAAGGAGAGTAATCCACATCAGTCAGCCATTAACCGAGGAGAGGAAAGTGCACATCACAAGCCGCTGCTCCACTTCCTCCAACTTTCACCTGAGAATGTTTAATTCTGCAATGACAATGAGATAGCTCCAATCCCCTCAGGATAGAAGAGCTCAATAGGAAGAATGTAGCTAAAGAACCTATTCAGGATGTCTTTCTGACATAGTCTCCCGTGTAACTCTCCCCTTAGATTACACGGTATCTCCTCTATAATGCATTTCCCTTATACATCGAGAGATAAGTATCGGCTGAGACTGGGTGGTGAGGGCTGGGGCACTGAGGACAAGAGTTGGGGCGTTATGTTACTGGGGTACAAGAGGTTGGTGAGACTGCATAGCACTATTATGTGCAGTT
>JARFYF010000074.1:115312202-115323716 GCA_030265395.1 Rhina ancylostomus
ACTGGGTTAGTACCAAGTGCATTGATGTAGTACAGGTAAAAGAACATTATTAGTAATAGTTAGTGACAGAGAGGTTAAATTTAAAAGTGTAGAACGATTATAGTAAGGGTAATGAGTAGATCTGTAGAGAGCAGTTTGCAATGAGTCGTCACGCTCCAGCACCATCTTGGAAGTTTATGGAAGTGTGGTGACCAGAACAGCACACAATATTCAAAGAGTGGCATACAATGTCTTGTACACCTGCAACATGATATCCCAACTCTTATGCTCGATACTCCTGCCTATGAATGCAAGCTAGCTAAATGCCTTCTTCACTGCCCTATCCACCTATGTCATCACTTTGAGGGAGCTATGAACTTGCACCTCAAGGTCCCTCTGTACATCAACACTGCTAAGGTCCCTGCCGTTTACTTATCCACCCGGCCAGTGTTAAATGACCTGAAATGCATTACCTCACACTTGTCTGGATTAAATTCCATCTGCCACCACTCCAGCTGATCTATATCCCTCAAGATCCTTAGGCAACCTTTCATTGCACAGTCCCATTAATTGCACCAGTGTTGTTTTTGAATGAACGCTGATTTCTTTGAGCTCCACTTCATATGCTCTAAACCTGTTCTTCAATACATCCAGCAAGTTTTCTGCATCTTCTGGGGAGATGGCAAAAAAATATTTGTTCAATATCTCTACCATTTCCTTATTCCACGGTATAATTTACCCTGCCTCAGTCCGTAAGGGATTCACATTAACATTTGCCAATCTGTTCCTTTTTACTTATCTGTAGATGCTTTTACAGGCTGTTTTTCTGTTTCTCACTAAACTTGTTTTCACTGGCTAGGTGCTCTTCAGCTGAATTCTAAAATTTTCCTGATCCTCAGACTAAGTAGAAACATTAGACATCTTCTTCTTTAATCAATTGCTATCTTTCACTTCTCTTAAGAGCCAGTTGACCTGTTTTTTTGCCTTAATCAATGTATATATTACTTGTGAACAATGTATTAATTCCTTAAGTATTAGCTATGGTTTGTTTATTGTCATTCCTTTTAACGTAAATTCACAGTCAGCATAGCCAACTCTCATCTCGTGGCTTCATAATTTTGTTTTATACAGATTTAAAATCCTGGTTTCAGATTGAATTATTTCACTTTCAATTTTTATACAAAATTCTATCATATTATGATTACTGTTCCTTTAAGGCTCCTTACCAACCAGATCATCAATTAATCCCATCTCATTAAATGCTGTTCTCTCATTGGTTCCTCAGCCTATTGTAATAGAAATCCATTGCTCACACACTCCGTGAATTTTTCCTCTGCACCATCACTGATAATTCGTAGACAGGAAATGAGAGCAAATAGAAGTTTTTACTAGGTCAAAGATTATCCATTATTCATTCTCACCCTTCTCCACAAGCACAAGATCCATTAGACCCCATTCAATATTAAATTATCTCAAATTATCTGCCCTTGCCTATAATCTTGCATTACATTCCCAGGTGCACATTTTCATATCTTTAATAGGGATAATTAACAGCATGAAAATTTTCTTTAATTGAAAGTCAGACACATACTTTCATTATTCTGAAGGGAAAACAATCTTTCATTTCTAATCTTGCTTGGGGCTTGTTGGGTTTTGCTTTTCGGCTGGCTTCCTATCTTCTACATTGTGAGATCTTCAGTTCATGCAAAACTCCACTGCCTAGATCTTAGCTTATATAAAATACCATTCATCCATCGCCACGCTGTTCACTGGACTGTCACAGCTCTCTGTCCAACAATATTCCCTTTAAAATTTATTCTCAGAAGGCCTGGAAGTCCCTGTCTGAGAAAATGAAGAGCAGAGTTGCCAAGAACATCCAAAAAGCGTCAGATGAGCACCCAAACCACCCAGGCGCAGAACCTCAGGATGTGTCACTTCCCTTGTCCCACACAGGAAGATGACACCTTGTGGACTGCAGCTTGATCAAGGGGCCAGGTTGGAGGGGCAGGTTGTGCACCTGTTCTGTTCTGAACTACGATCCTGAGGGTGGTACCTCAGGCTGACACAGTGGCAAAGCAGTTAGTGCTGCTGTCATACAGCTCCAGAGACCTGTGTTCTTCCTAAGGGCATGTGGGTGTGGAAAGGGTGAGGTACCTAAATAGCCCATGTGCAGGCAGATGACATTAGTTTAACTTGGCATCATAGTCATCACAGACATAGTGGGCCAAAGGACCTGTGTTGTTATGTTCTATGTGCTATGCTCAGCCTTTGTACAATGAGTGGAAATTTCAAAGTTCAAATTTCATGAAATATGATTGATCCAATGAAACTTAAAGAAGGTGTTTGCTGATTTGTGATGTCCTGTTCTGATTGGCTGTAAACCAGTTCACCACTGTCTGACACTGGTGCTACAGCGGTTAATTCTGCTGCCTCTTGGCTCCGGGACTAGGGTTCAATCCAGACCTTGGGTGCTGTCTGCACTGAGTTGGCATGTTCCCTCTGTGATCATGTGGAGTTCCGCCAAATGCTTTTCTTTCCTCCCACATCCCAAAGACATGTTGGTAGGTTAATTGGCCACTGTAAATTGCCCCTTAGTGTAGGTAAGGGTCAAAAGAATCAAAGGGGACTCAAAAGATTAGAGGAGAGTCAATGGACATGTGAGATGCAGGACTACAGGGGAAAATGGAGGGAGGAAATGGGACTGATGGGATTGTTCCGTTAAGAGCTAGCAGGGGTCTGAAGGGCTAAATGGTCTTCTATGTTGTAATAAGTAAGTGATTACGTATTGCAACATAGATGAAGGCATAATAAGCATGCACATGGAGATGCTCACTGCATGGTCAGACTTGCCTGAAAACAGGTAAGAGATATAAAATAAAATGGGGTAACCCTACATTACACAAGCCCTTGAGCAGAGCGTGGAATCTTCCAAAGTGGTGGTCTACTCTACATCGATGTTTGGAGACTAACCATTGCATAGGAAATGTTGGCAGCTCCCCTTACAACACAGGCACAAGGCACCCAGATATACTGTAAGTGCCACAGTGGAAGCTGAGACTGCCACCATCATAGCCCGAGATCCCACTGTTAACAGGGGTAGCACAGCATTCAAGTGAAGTGGCTTTGGACAGACTGTTTGGTCAGCTGACTCACTGAGTCTACAGTATGTAAGGATTCTGTGGAATACAAACCTATTGCTTTCTCCCTGGATGACAGCATTCATCTTTGCTCTCACCATTAGTGACCTCACAGTTATCCTTAGCCAGATGACCCAGACTCTCACTCAAAGTGAAATAGTAAACCCGGGCCACCTGGGCAAGGGACGGCTCGTGGTCAGCAGTCATGGCTGGCTAAAACCCTTCCTTCATGGGAACACCATCCACCAACTTGGTTACAGGCACAGGGGCACTGCATAGAAATTGTGGGGTATTGGTATTGGTTTATTATTGTCACTTGCACTGAGGTACAATGGAAAATTTGTCTTGCATACTGTTTGTACAGATAAATTCATTGCACAGTACATTGAGGTAGTACAGGGTAAAAACAATGACAGTATACAGAGTAAAGTGTCACAGCTACAGGGAAGTGCATTGCAGGTAGACAATAAGGTGCAAGATCATAACAAGGTAGATTGTGAGGTTAGAAGTCCATCTCATCGTACAAGGGAACCATTCAATAGTCTTAACACAGAGGGATAGAAGCTGTCCTTGACCCTGGTTGTACATGGTTTCATGCTTTTGTATCCCCTGCCTGATGGAAAGGGGGAGAAAATGAGAGAATATCTGGTTCATTGATTGTTAAATTGCAAGTAATCCAGAGGGCTGCACTGACAATCTAGCCACCTGAGTTCAAATCTGAATTTGGCAGCTGATGAATTTTAGATCTTTTTAACATAAATCTAGTCAGATTAACAGTGAACACAAAACAGTTGCTGTCCAACCCATTTGGTTCACTGTTGCCTTTCAGGGGAGGATGTCCGCTGTCTCTACCTGGCTGTGGCTCTTCGTGACTCCAGACACATCAAATGCGTCTCAAAGCCACTCAGTCCAAAGAATGGGTAATAAATGCTGGTCTTGTCAGTGATTTCAAAAAATGAATAAATCATCTGATTGCTAGTTAGGTTGGGTCTCGTTATGAGCGGCTTGTCACATTCCAACTTATCCATTCTTCACAAGGATCCCAGGTGATCTGAGCTGCTGCAGGAAGACATTGTCTTAGTGGAAGCTCATCCTTTATCTTAAGAGAATGTAACAGCAAGCGAACATTCTGGGAATTCAGGGCAAACACATAAACCAAGGGCAGCATCCACAGAGGGTTGTACACAGGTTCAGTTCTAGTTCTTCACTTTTTCTGGAGCGTTGGAGGCTGAGGGGAGACCTGATAGAAGTTTATAAAGTTATAAGAAGTATAGATAAGGTAGACAGTCAGAATCTGTTTCCCAGGGTAGAAATGGTGATTACTAGAGGGCATGGCTTTAAGGTGGGAGGGGGAGAGTTTAAAGGGGATGTCAAGGGAAAGTTTTTCACACAGAGAGTGGTGGGTGCATGGAATATGCTGCCAGGGGTGGTGGTGGAGGGAGATACGATAGTGGCATTCAAATGGCTTTTAGATAAATGCATCAATATGCAAGGAATGGAGGGATATGGACCATGTACAGGCAGAAGCAATTTGTTTCTGAACTGCATGGGTGATTCACTGCTCCTGGGTTGATCTCTTGTTGCTTCACAGAAAAGCCAAAAATGATGATTAAAGAAAGAGCAGTTTTGATGAGTCTTCGAGGAGAGAGGTCACCCATGGAACAGATGAGGCACCTTGCTCTGCGCAGACACCATGGGTCGAAGTGCCTGTTCCTGTGCCGTGCTGTTCTGTGTTCTAGAAGAGTTCAGATGCAGGGCAAGCCTCAGTGTTAACTTAGCACAGCCCTGCATGGTAACTGTGTCTAGCTCAGTGAGGACTTTGAGCATTTTCGGGATGTCTCCCGTACTTGGTTTCTGAACTGCACGGGTGATTCACTGCTCCAGGGTCGATCTCTTGTTGATTCAAAGAAAAGCCAAAAATGATGATTAAAGAAAGAGCAGTTTTGATGAGTCTTAGAGGTGAGAAGCCACCCATGGAACAGATGAGGAGAAAGAGCAAAGTTCTGAAGAGCACCATCTGCCTTTGTAGCAGCTGGTCCCACTGTGAGCTTCCTCACACTCCAATTATTTGGAATTTTCCCAAAGCCTTCTTGAGGAATTTCAACATCCGCACTGACCATTGGAATGTCTGCTCCATGACCATTCCAAGTCAAATGATACTGACTCCATACACCTGGACCACACAGAGGGCTAATTTAAGTGGTGGAAGGAGGGCACCACCTCACAAACTACCACCCCTGCCCTCTCAGGACCTCCTGCCCCATCAGTGGAAGAACCTTTGGTCCACACATTCACCCCATCAGCCATCATAGAAGCCACAACAGTGGAAGTAAGTCATCCTTGAATGCGAAGGACTGCTTTAGGAGAAGGAGGTTTGTAGGATCTTGCTGTGCAAAAATTGGCTTCTACTTTTCCAAAAGAACATTGGTGACTGCTGTTAAAAACAACTCTGTTGCCCTCACAGAGAATGAGCTCAGCACGTTGCAGCCAATTAAGTTCTCCAACTTCAGGTAGCCTACTCTCCTTGCATCAGAATTGGCTATTTCTGGCTGCTATTGTGTAGGCTCTGTTTTTCTTTCTCTATTAGTGTCGTGTGGCCTGCCAGGCATGCCCCACATCCTTGTAATGAGCCACACATCACAGAGGGAGAGAAACATCCCAACTGTGACACCGAATGCTACATTTACTCATTTAATCTCACCCTGTCAGAGGTACTCCCTTTGTTCTAGCCATTCCCAATCCCTTCTTGTCTGCTACTAAAAAACTAAGCTGTTTCCTCTTTTGGAAACTCAAGAGACTGCAGATGTTGCAATAAACAATCTGACAGCGGAACTCAGAGGGTCGGCAATCCTGATGCAGGGTTTTGACCCAAAACATCGACAATTCCTTTCTCCCCCACAGTTGCTGCTCGACCCACTGAGTTCCCCCAGCTGATTGGTGGTTGTCTTTTCTCTTTCTCAGTTCTGATGGAAGGTCTCAGACCTGAACCTTTAACTGTTTCTCTTTCCACAGGAGCTGCCTGTCCTGTTGAGTTGTTCTTGAACCCTCTGTTTCTGTTTCAGATCTCCAGCATAGAATCACAGAGTCATGGAGTCATACAGCACAGAAAATGGCCCTTCAGCCCAACTCATCCAATGGTGACCAAGATGTCTATATGAGACTGGCCCATTTGCCAGTATTTGGCCCATATCCCTCTAAATCTTTTCAATCCATGTACCTGTCCAAATGCCTTTTAAACATTGTAATTGTACCCACCTCTACCAATTCCTCTTTTTTTTGCACAAAGAGCAATTATCACCTGGAACTCGCTGCCAAATGGAATCTACTTCAATATAAATAACAATCAACCTAAATAAGGATGGCACTGAGTCAACTGGGGTCTTCAAAAGGGAATTGTAAAGAGACTCAGATAGCTGAAGGAAAGAGCGAGGGACTGAACATGGACTGGCATATGTTTGATGGGCTGAATGGTCTCTTTCCCTGAGGTAACAATTCTATGATCCTGTGAATGATTGAACCACTTGCCAATCCCAGTGCCGTTGTGGTGGGAAGAGAGAGAGCCGGGTCACTGCTCACTTTCTCAATCACTGTTTCCAGCTGCTTCACAAAGACCAAGGAACTGACACAAGAAGTGTGTGAAGGGTGGGAGTTGGGGGAGGGGGGGGGTAGGAGAAGGTTTGCATTAAAATATGGCTGATTCTTGCAATTGTTCTTGATTTTTTTCCCACATCTGTGTGTTTAACAGCAGACATTAGAAATGAATAAGCTCCATTTTTTAGTTCCTCATTCACAGCCAACATTTCCCTGTTCTTTAATTCACACATTTCATCACTTCCTTTTAAATGGCTTGCTTTTAATTCCTTCCAACTATGCATTCTGAATCAGGGAGAGATCACAACATGATGACAGACCTCAAGCCCACTCCAGCAGTTGGCCAAATCCCAGGTGCCTTTTCACTTCCTGTGTCTCTTTATCCCTCTCCCTCCTTGCCCGGAGTCAGAAGGTCATGGGTTCAAGACCCATTCCAGAGACTCAAGCACATGATGCAGGCACACATTTCAATGCCCTGCCAGAGCAGCTTGCCACTACAGCTGGCATTGTACAGCAGACTCACACCCAATGGGAACAGGGTTGAGACCGTTCCAATTCATTTCACCAAATATCTTTAGCAGCTGTCAAACAACAAGAGTATTTCAGACCATCTGCCAGAGCTGAACAAAATATTGAGAGCAGAATGGAAAGGTGGGAGGTCATGCCAAGCCAGTCTTCAACAATTCAAACTCTCAGCCTACCCCAGTACTTGACTGAAGTCTCATTAGACTACCTTTGAAACCAATCCCCAAATGGTTTTAAATGTACCCTCAAACAAAGGCTATTGACACTAAGACTCTGTGATGATGATGTATTTAGAAAACAGAAAGCAAATATCAATCTGTTTTTCTTTTATGATGCTATAAATCAGTGCAGCAGAGTGCAGCGTACACTTCTCCACACAGGACCACACACTGTTCCAGGACACAAGAGGCTATGGCCCACATTGCTTTCCTTGCGACAATCCAGTCAGTCCAATTCTGTGGCACGGTGCTGTGGTGCACCGAGCAGAGTTGCTGCCTCTCAGTTCCAGTGACCCAAGGTCAATCCTGATCTTGGGTTGGTAGGTTAATTGCCCACTGTAAATTATAGTCAGAGTTACACAGCACAGAAATAGGCCCTTCGGCCCAACTCGGCCATCCTAGCCAAGGTGTCTTTCCGAGCTTGTCCCAGTTGCCTGCATTTGGCACATATCCCCGTAAACCTTTCCTCTCCACGTACCTGGCCAAAGGTACCCACCTCTACCACTTCCTCTCGCAGCTCGTTCCAATTACTCTCCACCCACTACGTGGAAAACTTGCCCCTCGGGTCCCCTTTAAATCTTCCCCCTCTCACCTTAAACCTGTGCTCTCTAGTTTCAGACTCCCCCACCCTGGGCAAAAGACTGGGACCATCCACCTTATCCATTCCCCTCATGATTTTATAAACCTCTAAGAGGTCACCCCTCAGCCTCCTACTCTCCAGGGAAAACAGTCCCAGCCTGTCCAGTCGCTCCTTATATCTCACGCCCTCCGGTGTTAATATCCTTGTGAAGTGTATAGCATGTAGGTGACTGGTAGAGACTGGTAGATCTTTGGGGGGGAGGATGGTTGGGGAGGTTTATGGGGAAAATAAATTACAGGGAAAATTAACGGAGGAATGGAATGAGAGTTGATGAGCTGACGGACTGCATAGACTCAATGGGTTGAGTGGTCTCCATCAAATATTGTAAAGGTATGAGGAAAAATCTCAAAGCAAAGTTTCAACACAAAATGCCTCTGCCTCCACAGTTGCTGCTTGACCCACTGAGTCCCTCCAGCAATTTGTTTCTTTGTCCTAGATTCCAGCATCTCTAATCTCCCTTGTGTCACCCTAAGGAAAAACCTTTCCTGTTTTGTAGTGACCAGAACTGCATTTAGTGCTCAAGCTGTGGTCTAAATGGTCTTGTCCAAAGTCCTAACCTCTCTGCTCTTATTGTCTGTGTCTTGTCTGCTCCTCCACACCATATCCACCCATTTACTCTGCACCCCTTGCTTTTTTGCACCTCCTCAAATGTATTCACTTCTGTTTGCCACATTTCTGCTCAATGACCTGGATATCAGTCCTTCTGCAGTTTAAAGCTTTCCTCAGGTCAGCCACATGGTTAATTTCATATCATCTGAAAATGCCGTCATCAAACTATACATATTATTAATACATATTACAAACAGCAAGGGACTCAGTCCAGATCCCTGAGGGACACCATGACATACAGGCTTCCAATTGCAAAGACATCTGTTTCTTGCCACTGAGCCAATTTTGGATCCAATTTGCCCTCTCCTTTGGATCCCATGGGCTTTTGTTCTTTTTAAACTAACTACTCTGTTTTGACCCCTGTCAAAATCCTTGCCAAAATCCATCAATTTCGCTCCAAGGCAAGTACAGCATTTTGGTGAGGGGAGCAAAACTATGCAGAGCCCCCAAATGTGGTCTCACATTCTCAACCTTCCGACTTCAATCCTCTTGTACTAAAGGACAACATATCATTTGTCTCCTGATTTTCTTCCTGTATTTTTGTCTTTATTTTCGGCCTCTCGTGAACCAGCAAACCAAGATCCCTCAGAACACCAGCATTTACCAGCTTCTTACTAATATTGTTTTTTTTTCATTCTTCTCACTAAAATGCACGATCTGACTTTTTGCACGTTATTCTCCATGTGCCACTGACCTGCCCATCGCTTCATCCCTTTGCTGCCCCCTCACCGTTCACCTTCCCACCAGCATCTGCCTAGGTTACAGCCTTTTTATCTAATTCATCTGAGTAGGTGAGGGCCCAGCACCAATTCCTGAGGTAGCCCATTGACAATAGTCTGCTAACCTGAAAAGGATCCGTTTATTCTACTCAGTTTTCTGCCCTTTAACCAATTCTAATCCCTCACCCTGAACACAGCAACCCCAAATTTTTATGGGGTTCCACAGCCCATATTCAACAGGCCTGGTATTGGCAACCTCATGCCATAGGGCTTATTTCTGAAACTATCTTTCATTGCACCCATTTCTGACCTCAATTCTTTCATCAAATTAAAGGAAAATAACACTACGTGCCACAACTTATTAGTACACAGTACTCTCATGTTCAAGAGAATGGCTTGAAGGTAGGGAGCTGGGACAGACATAATGCAACAAAGGTCCTCCTCCTGTTCCAAAGAGAAATGAACAGATCTCCTGAATTGAAACCTTCAGGCTTTGTTTGTGCTCCCGCAGCTCCGTAATGTAGGCTTCTGAAGGCAAAGTCACCCAATTTTATTTTAGATAGAAAGGAAAACATTACATCTTGTTTCCCCATGCAATATGGTCAGGCTGCTGTGTGAGCACATACCCACCCCTTTTAACCTTTGGTTAGCAAACTCCCATGAGTCTCAGATTTGAAGTCAAGAAACAAGTCAAAATTAATTGCCACTTGCAGAAGAAGATTTTGAAATTTGCACCAGGCTGTTTGTAGAACTGCTTCCTGACTTCACTTCTGAGAGCGCTAGCTCTAACCTTTAGACCGTGCTCTCTGCCCTCCAGAACCCCCAACCATTGAAAATGCTCCATCGTTTCTCAATACCTTGAAAACTTCAATCATCGTTCAACCTTCCACATTGTGGGACATAAAGCCAGATCTTAGACAATCTCTCCTTCTAGTTTAACATTTCGGGTGCAGGTATCATTCTGTTACATCTATGCTGCATTCCCTCCGAACAATACCTCTCAGCACGGCTCACAGGGTGCCTGGTGCCATTTAACTTGAGCTCAACGTGCTCAAACTACGTTATTTGCTGCCACTTGGAAACATAAACAAATATAAAAGAACCTTCATCCCAATTGCAAGCAATGATGTTGGCTCTTTGTTGCGTCCTCACAAAATTATTGTTCAAACAGGAAGTGTTGATGATACATGGGGAATTAACTTGGAGCTGTAACTGAGCCAATCATTTGTAAAAGCTGAATTAACAAAGGCAGTTGAAGGAGAGGCACTTTGAGTTAATGACTGGATCTCTACTGATAGAATTCTGCTCATTTGTTCTGTTTGGCTTAGTAACTCCTCCAGGACCAATAGCACACAGATGATGAATGACAGTTTTACACAAAAGAATGTAAAAGTAGCAATTGTTTGTATTGGTTTGATTGTGTTATTACATAAAAGAGTACTGATAGAGCCAGTAAATCTCTAAGATGTGAAGCAGATTGAGGTTTTGCAACCTAACTCCAGTCCCTACAGTCTACAATTCACATCGAATGCTCCCTGTAATTTAGTATTATTTCAGCAACCTTCTTCAAGACCACAGGGGCAGCATGTGTAATGAATGGACGTGTCACAGTGATACAACTTCCTTCTGCCGAGTCTGGAATTCAGATAGGTTTACACAGCTCCTGCCCCCGACTCCTCTGGTGTGGATGCTGCAGATGCAGGGAGAGGCTCCCTGCTCACTGCTGATGGAAGGTGCAAACACAGGGGAAAAAGTACTTAATCTTTTCAAAATGAGGAAAGAAAGTGTGTACTCTATCCAGATTATAAAAGTAAATTATTATCCTTGAGCAGCACCAGATATAATTTGCTTCTACAGACAAACCACCTGGTGTTTGCCTCTCCATTCTGCTCTTCAGGTTTATAGAGTCACAGCACAAAAACAGGCCCTTCAGCCCACAGGTCCAGTCTGACCAGCAAGTACCCTTCTATACTAATCCCACTTACCACCACTTGGTCCATAACAATTCAAGTGCTCGCCTAGATCCGTCTTCAATGTTGTGAGATCTGTCTCCACCATGCCTTCATGTGGTGTGTTCCAGATTCCAATCACCCTCT
>JARFYF010000074.1:115371680-115384665 GCA_030265395.1 Rhina ancylostomus
AGTAGTTATTAATAAAGAAGATTTTAACACTTATACATGTCTCGGTGTGTTTCTTTTGTTGCTGGTACGTAACATTACACACCAGCCTGCCTGCAAATACATCATCACTGAGTCCAAATCCGAGAATTATTTCCCCAACAGCCCTGTGGGAACAACTTTCACCAGAAGGACTGCAACAGCTCAATAAAGTGGTTCAGCACCACCTTTGTGTGAGCAGTTAGGGATGGAAAATAAATGCTGGCCTTGCCAGCAACACCCAAATATTGAAAATGAGTTCTAAAGGTATGCTCGCGACAGAAAGTGTTACCTTGCTCCAGAAGTTTCCAGGTGGAATTAAACCTGCATTAATGTTGCACTAATCCAACAGGGCTACAAACTGACTTTACCACACTGCATCTTGGGAAGAGTTGTTTAACTGTCATTTATCATTAGGTGTGGGGTAGTCAGGTGTTGACAGATCATCAAATTCACATCTCTCGGTGAATGCTGCAGATGCAAGTTGTGGACTACTAGTCATTAGGATTTGTAATCTCTCAACATTTCCTCGAATTCTGTGCAAGTATGAAAAATGATGCTAACTTCTTTGATCGAATGGCTGTAATAATCATACAAAATGAGCAGGTTATAACCATGTAACTAACAAAGCTCAGCATTAATCTTCAATCAATGCCTATCTCATGCTATGATAATGGTTCCTTACAACAGATATCAGATTTGTAATGTAGTGTTTAGCTTCTGTTGACGTGCGAGGACAATAAAAGGTGTCATGAATCTGCAGATTAAAATGACTATGCCAATGTATGTTGAGTGAGCTACTGCCTTTGTTTCATTATACAAACAATACATCTAATGCCAAGAGTGGCTATCTCTTGGAAAGAAAAATTCAAAATAGAGATGGAGGCATTTAGGGTCCTCTGAAGTGATCCCAGTCCAAACTTACCAAATGTTAAACCTCAACTGCTTCTGAACCAGTGGGCTTCCACTGCCTGATTAAGGTGGGGCCAATCTGATTCTCCAATTGGAAATGATCATGATGGTCAATTTCTTCCAGTTTACCAGAGGGATTAACTCCTAGAAGTCTGTTTTGTGCAAAAAGACACTACTCCCCTTTGTACAGCACCATTTGCCAATTCCAGAGGTTTGCAGTGAGTCCCTGGTAAACAAGGAGCACTTCCCATATCTTGGAAACCAGCTCTCACTGAAGGGGGCATTGTTGATGAAGTTCTTCATCTCTGATGTGCCAGCACAGCCTTTGCTGACTGAGGAAAAGGGGGTTTGAGGATTAAGGTTTCAAAGTCAGCACAAAGATGATGGTGCACTGGGTAGCAGAGATCCCTGCTCTCCTGTATACCTCAAAGGTGGAATATCTACATCAGGCACTTCAGAGCACTGGAACTTCAGCACCAATGCTATGTATCTTTGCAGAATCCTTCAACTTCACTGCAGAATTAGTGAAATGTTGTCTCCCAGGCCAAAACTCCCAGGTAACACTGAGGCCCCATCAGGCAAACCAGATCATTCATGTGCCCAACACCAGATTTCCAGAACAGACACTATTCCATGCTCTGTCACAGGAAGTGATTCCCAGAAATTCCTTGGCTCATGGTCACTCAAAGTGAAGATGACACATTTGGGGTGTCACTGAGAATCATGATCCAGTGACTTGGGAGGACAAGGACAAGGCCAAGGCCATACATGACAGAAGGAACAGATCACCTCACAAACTACCCACCCAACCACCCCATCAGGCACCTTCTGACTATCTTTGATAAGAGTCTGTGGCTCCCACATTGGCTTCATCAATCACCTCAGCACCAGAGCAGAAATAAGTCATCCTCAATCCCGAGGGACCCTTAAAAAGAAGGCAACTTTCAGACAATGTATTTTTGGCACCATTACAATATTCGTTGAAGTCTCTGGGCATGTTGTTTGTAAACTATTGATTCTAGAGGACAGTGATCTATTTTAATAATCTTCATGTCCTGGATTCAAATTTATCACAGGCAAAAAGGTCACAATGAGTTCAATCTGTGCACAACTTATCTTGTTTTTGTTAATACTCAAGTGGTAATGTGACCAGTTGTCCAGTCTGCTTCACTGCTGCTCCAGCTCAGAGTTGAGATACAGCAGTTTGGAGAACATTAAAGAATGCCATTTTAATGTCAAGGAAAAACAAGGTTATGGTGTGCTGGTGACAACTGCTTTGATTCTTGGTGATTCTCCTGAGAATCACCCTGGATCCCTTGGTATAAGGTTTCTGTGTTTTCATTACAGCTGAGGTATAGAACAAGAAATTAGATGTTGGGCCAGTTGAGGGAGTCAGCAGATCAGGTACCAACATCATCTCCAGGATCACTTTAATTCACACTGTCTTCCTTCCCTAACAACAAAATAAACTGTCTGTGAAATTTCATTTTATCAATGTTTAACATCAGTCCACAAACACTGCATTAATGAAAGAAAAGTGCCAAGTGTTTATCATGACCTTGAATTATTTATTCATCCATTTCTTCAAAGTCCGTCAACACAAGATCATTGACAATTTGACCATTATCACTTCCCTTGTGAAGTTCTTGCACCATCTCTGGCACCGAACTGATCTCAAGTGACATTTTCCTCTGGTAGCAGCACAAGGTGGTTGTGGAACTCATCAAAAATCTTGTGCTTCATTCTGGGGTTTAAATGTTTGGGTGATACATGGAGGAATAGCCACACTTCTAATCATTAGCAGAGAAAAATATTCTTGCTTGACTATCACTTTTCACCCATTGACCAGCTAACCTTGTTTACATCTTATCCCCAGGGCAACCCTGGCCTCACCTATCACATATTCCCTGTTTTCCCCATTTCTTGTCCATCCCTCTCCCATTGTCCCTCTGGTATGATACTAACTTGTTTCCTCCCCTTCCTGGTTCTGACACGGGGTCTTCAACCTAAAATGTCAACCCTGTTTCTTTTTCCACAGATGCAGCCTGACATGCTGTATCTTTGGAAGACGTGGACTATGTCACACTTAAGCTGCAGTGTGACAGTTGCCAAGATATCACTTATGCAGTGTGCACAATGAAATCTGGCTTCACCTGTCCCAAAAAGCAAAAAGTGGGTTAAGTCTTCCAAAGATGCAACTGTTCACATGAGTGCCTTTGGAAGATGTACAAATCTGCAACCTGTGACTACAGGTGGAAGTCGGATTATCGTTTTATTGATGTCTTCAGTTTGATTTCTGAGAAAAAAGCCTTCCTGAATCTGGATGTCACTAAGTGAATTGATAATTAATCAATTCTACAGGAAGGATGTGATTAAACTACAGAGGGCGCCATTATAATCCAATTTCCACCTGTAGTCCCAGCTCCCAGATTTGTACATCTTCTAAAGGTCAATCACTCATGTAAACAGCTGCATCTTTGGAAGCTTAAAGCCGCTTTTTAGGATGGGTGAAGCAGGATTTCATTGTGTACATTGCATAACTGAAATCTTGGTGACTGTCACATTTCAGCTTGAGGATAACATAGTCCACTGAGTTGCCATAGCTCAATGACAAAGACTTCCTCTCTCCTTGTATCCTCATCTGTTGCTCTGTCAGTCTGGCTGTCTGTCCAGGTGAGTTTTTACCACAACAGTTCACTGCAAAAATGTTCACTCTTTCAGCATTTGTTGCAAAGCTTTGCCAAAGGCTAGACAAATCTCTTGTGAAACTCATGTTTCTTCCCAAGATTCCAGCAGCCATGTGCCTTTGCAAATTTGTTAATTACTGTCTGAAAGTTTTGCATCTGCCGTGCTGTGATGTTTCCTGATTTACATTTTACACTCATGCTTTGCCTCATCAAATCCTCAATGACTGAGTTGTCGCACCACACCCGCCAATGTGCAAGACACCTCACAGGTCTTCAACTGTCATTAAATTGGCCTCCTGATGTAGTCTCTCATGAACCCAAGAATCTGCAATCCTAGTTTTGTAGCATTATACGATGCTGGCATGCATTTCACCAGCACCCTGCAATCCTCCCAGATGCAATGTTCTTGTGTGACTGACTAGTTCCCAACACCACTTCTCCACATGGAGCACATGTGAGACATTTGTTCCCAATTACTGAGAGGTGATAACTCTTGCACCCATTCCATTCTCAGGGAAAGCTATGACAGAAAGTGTAATGTATTGGGGTACAAAGATAAAATTCAGCAATACAGCAGGTCAGGCAGTAGGTTGTGGACAGAGCAACAACAAATGCTTCAGTTCAATGATTTCTTGTAAGACTTCAGTTCATCAAACTGAAACATCAACTCTGGTTCTCCAGAAGCATCAAATCCTGCCCGAATCCCTGCCAAAAGAAGGAAAGTCTTATTACCGAGAGAGTGCACCAAAGGTTCATCAGGTTGATTCCTGGGGTGGTGGGTTTGTCGTATGACGGGAGTCTTTGCCTTCTGGAGTTTGAGAGCTGATCTCATTGGAAAACACAAATTTTTAATGAGGTTAACAGGATAGATGTGGACATAACATTTCTTCTGCCCGGGGTATCTAGAACCAAAGACCACAGTCTCAAAATCAGGGATGAGCATGGGAGCAAATTATTTAATAGAACATAACAGCACAGTGCAGGCCCTTCGGCCCACAATGTTATTACAATATTTAATCCTGCTCTAATATCTATCTAATCCTTCCCTCCCACATAGCCTTCTATTTCTCTATGATTCATGTGCCTAAGAGTCTCTTAAATGTAGCTAATGTATCCACCCCCACAACCTCTGCTGGCAGTTCATTCCATGCACCCACCACTGTGTGTGTGAAAAAAATGTGCCTCTGACATCCCCTTTATACCTTCCGCCAATCACTTTAAAATTATGGCCCCTCGTGTTAGTCTCTGACTATCCACTCGATCTATGCCTCTTATCACCTTGTACACCTCTATCAAGTCACCTCTCATCCTCCTCTTCTCCAAAGAGAAAAGCCCGAGCTCACTCAGCCTATCCTCATAAGACATGCTCTCCAATCCAGGCAGCATCCTGGTAAATCTCCTCTACACCCTGTAGAGCTTTCACATCCTTCCTTTAATGATGCAACCAGAACTGAACACAATACTCCAAGTGCAGTCTGACCAGAGTTCTATGGAGCTGTAACATGACCTCGTGGCTCTTGAGCTCAATACTCTGACTAATGAAGCCCAACACACCATGCACCTTCTTAACAACCCTATCAACCTTTGTGGATGTGGATACCAAGATCCCTCCACACTGCCAAGAGCCCTGCTATTAACCTTGTATTCTGCCTTCAGATTCGATCTCCCAAAGTCTATCACTTCACTTATCCAGGTTGAACTCCATCTGCCACTTCTCCACCGATCTCTGCATTCTATCAATATCCTGTTGTAATCTACAGCAAACTTCTACACTATCCACAATACCACCAACCTTTGTAGCATCAGCAAACTTACTAACCCATCCTTCCACATCCTCATCCAAATCATTTATAAAAATCACAAAGAGCAGGGGTCCCAGAACAGATCCCTGAGGAACACCACTGGTCACCGACCTCCACGCAGAATGTGCTCTATCACCACCCTCTTCACCGTGAGGAGAGTGGATTTTTTGAATTCTCTAACAACAATGGCTTTGGAGATTCAGTCACTGAGTAAATTCAAGACAGGGACTGATTATTATTTGGACGTGAAGGGAATCTTGGGATACGAGTGGTTTAGAGGTAAATGTTAAGCCATGATTCTACAGAATGGTGTGGCAAGCAACTGCAGGTTCCTACTTGTATTGGTAATGTTCTTATGAGCTGCTAAGCTATTTCAGCACTTTGTTTGTGTGTCAGATTTCCAGCATTGCAGTGTTTTGCTTTTAGATTACTCTAGTGTGTTGGCTTCTTGTGCTTGCATTGTGGAGTATTACATAACTCACTTAACCCAGGAATATCAGGGAAACAAATCTGTTTATTACAGCACTCAAAACTCAACGGCTGAACCTTGTTGCAGCAATTAACCACGTGCCACTGTGCTGAAAGTAATGGGTACCCCACCAACCTTAAAGCAACACTTACACTTCACACTGACATACACATGCCACACTGCTTCACTTTAAACAAAAATAAATGAACAACACTGAGCAACTGGTGAACATATTTATAAATAATTGCAGATACAAGTGCGTCGCACGTTTCCTAATTCTGAGACATTAACAGTGCTGGTGTGTTTGGTACTTACCAGACATCTGTTGTTGATTGAATCTGTGTCTCAACCATAGAACTCCCAACCATAGAACAGTACAGCAGAGGAATATACCCTTCATCTAAGACATCTGTGCTAACCATGATGCCAATTTAAACTAATTCCTGCCTGTTCACGTCTTTCTAAATGCCTCTTAAAGATTGTTATCATATCTGCTTCCAACACCTTCCCCGGCAGCCAGTTCCAGGCTCCTACCACTGTGTAAAAAAAAAATTGCCTCAAAATCTCCTTTAAGCATTCTCCCCCTCTCCTTAAATCTATTCCCGCTAGTATTTGACATTTCCACCCTGGGAAAAAGACTCTGATTATATACCCTATATCTCTCACGATTTTATAAACTTCTATCAGGTCGCCCCTCAGCCTCCTACACTCCAGAGAAAACAGTCCAGGTTTATTCAACCTCTCCTTACAGCCAATACTCTCCAGTCCAGGCAGCATTCTGGTGAAATTCTTCTGACTCCCTCCAAAGCTTCCACATCCTTCCTGTAATGTGGCAACCAGAACTGCACACTTCAATTCAAATGTGGCCAAGCAAACTTTTATACAAATGCCATGTGACTTTTATACTCAATGCCTCAACCAATGAAGGCAAGCATGCCAATATGCCTTCCATCTACTTGTGTTGCCATTTTCAGGTAGCCACGGACCTGCCAAAGGTTACAGCAGGATATACATTAATTGGAGATATGTGTGGAGAAATGGCAGATGGAGCTTAATCCGGGTCATGTGTGAGGTGTTGTACTTTGGGAGATCAAAGGTAAAGGGATAGCACACAGTTCATGGCAGGACCCTTAACAGTGTTGATGTATAGAGGGATCTTGGGGTCTGAGTCCATTGCTTCCTGAAAGTGGCTGCACAGGTTGATGGAGTAGTAAAGGTATGCTTGCCTTCATTAGTTGAGTCACTGAGTTCAGGAGTCGGCAAGTTATGTTGCAGCTTTGTAAAACTTTGGTTAGGCCACATCTGGAGTATTGCATTCAGTTCTGATCACCCCATTACAGGGAGGATGTGGGGACTTTGGAGAGGGTGCAGAAGAGGTTTACCAGAATGCTGCCTGGATTCGAGGGCACGTGCTATAAGGAGAGGTTGGCATTTACTCTGGAGCAGTGGAGACCAAGGGGAGACCTGATAGAAGTTCATAAAATTATGAGAGACATACACAGAGTTGGCAGCTGGTATCTTTATCCCCAGGATTTAAATGTCAAGAGGGCATACATTTGCGAGAGGGAAAAGTTCAAAGGAGATGTGTGGGGCAAGTTTTTTTTTTAAAAAGAAAGAGTAGTGTGTGCCTGGAATGCACTGCCAGGGGCGGTGGAAGCAGTTACGACAGAGGTATTTAAGAAGGTCTTAGATAGGTGCATGACTGTGCAGAGAATGGAGGGATATGGACCACGTGCAGGCAGAAGGGATTAGGTGTCATTAGCTTAATTAGTTCAGCACAACACGGTGAACCGAAGGACCTGTTCCTGTGCTGTTTTATGGTCTGTGTTCCACGAGGTGGATTGGGAGATCAAGCATTCATCTTTAATAATATGAAGCAGGGGACTAAGCAACCTACTCTTACTTCTAATTTGCAAGTTCAAATACATGTTTGTCTGATCTTCCTCGTCTTTTGCTGTACCCTTTATTAAGCTGCAGACTCTCCAGTCTCACTCTAGCAGCATAAGCACTTGCAGGAAGATCTGGTGCTCATTGTCAACATGGTGGATTAGTTCTTCATGTACTGTGGAGTATAACACCCACTCAGCCAAGGAGCATCATGGAAATATGCCTGTTGCCACAGCCATCGATATTCAATGGCCCAAACCATGAAACAAAAATTACCCACATGATAAAACATCTTAATGTAATAATGACTCCACCAAATGTAAAATAACACTTCACAGTGATGTTCACATACCACACAAACGACTCAGGTAAATCCATGCTGTCTGACTCTACGAATCTCTTCCACATTTTCATGAGCATTAATATGATGGATTTCAAGACCACAAAATGATTGTAAAGCATCCCCTGACATTATCATGCATATGCTGTCACTTTTGTGCACTGTTCAAAGCTTTCTATATACCCAGATACACCACAAAATAATGAGAGCCACTTTTAACAAGCACATCTGTCACCATTCCCACATTTCAATGCTCCTTTAAATAGCAGACACACCTGTGAATTGTTAAACTAAGCATTGATATTTCACTGAGTAATTAAAACACTGCAGCAGCTGGTCTCAATCACAACACTCAGATTGGCCCAATGATGATTCAAGCACCACACACCTGCCCTCCACTTCCATTCTTTGCCACAGTTCACACCCTGGGATTGTGGAAGGATTCTTCCTGCAGAAAATCACTGGAAGTTAGAACACAATCCATCCCACTCCTCTCTGCCTTCGGGATGTTGAGTTCTTCCTGTGCATGATGACCAAACTGAGCACAGTCAAAGGGTAAAACTGCACTCCGTGGTTCATTGATTCACAGCAAATCTTCCACACCTTGTGGATCTATTTCTGGAGATTTAACCACAGTGCTCCCTCCATTCATTCACCTTAGTGAAATAAGTAATCATAAGATGAAAGGATCCCATACTGTACCTCCTTAACACTACGATCAGCTGTGTGATTCACTGCAGGTGCAGTGTTGCAGAAAGCTAAAGGGCCAAATACTCATTTTTGATGCAGCTGTACTGAAATATTGCACTAGAAAGTGAGGGTGATTCGTTTTTGATCAAATGCTGAGAGTGTATTCAAACCTGTCATTTAAATATTATTCCTCCCCGATACAAGAGCATTTAATCTTCGAGCTGTGGTGAATACCGAATGGCTATAGAATCTCTTGGCAGCATCCTTCGATGAGGTAGGCCCAGATGAAAGCAAACATGGAGCTACAGATAGCAAGACAGTCTGAAAAACAACCCATCCAATTTTTCCCATAGTCACTACGTTGAAGGTTAAAGTTCTTCCACTGTACATGGATCAATTCTTGTTTCAGCTTTTTTCTGTGTCCACACTGTGTGTGAAGTAGCAACAGATGGCTCAGGCAATTTGCATATGAATATAAACATTGGCAGTAAATTTGTGAAAAAATAACTTTCCTTTAAATAAATCAGCTGCAATTTCTTTCAGAATATTTTTTGCAATTCTTTTTGAAAAGAGTCCTGCATGATCAAACGAATAACGTGGGTTGATTCTGAGCAATAAATATTCTGAAAATACCAGCGTAGATAATCTGGAAAACAACAACATTCTCATTTAGACTCTTTACTTTGGTGGTTGTCTGATGGGGAAACGGCTGTTGTAATGAGAGGGTTGGAGTACTCGTGGGACAGGTTCTGGTGGGCTTATTGTTTAGTTTCTGTGCCCTGGCATTAATTGTGTTTTTTTAATGTAAGATAAAATTTATCAGTCACATGTACATTGAAACACACAGTGAGATGCATCTTTTGCGGAAAGTGTTCTGGGGGGCAGCCCACAAGTGTCGCCACGCTTCCGGCGCCAACACAGCCCGCCCACAACTTCCTTTGCAAGGGAGTGAATATTATGGATAAAGACAAATAAAAGCCCACAGATACCAACATTCCAAAATATAGCCACAAAATGCTGAAAGTGCACATTAAGCTTAGCAGCACACACGGGTGCTGTCTGACATTAACTGTGGTCATGTCCCCAGAGAGAGCATGGTTTTCAAGGTTTGTTGCTCAGTTAGTTAATTTCCATTGTTTCTTCAATGAATTTCTCACATCGCAGTTTTTTATACTTTAAAATCTTTTATTTTTTCATGTAAAATGAAATTTCTCACTGAAAACCTGAAGCCAGAACCCAGCTACTTCATTCAAGTTGAGTAAAAGTCCAAAGTGTATTATTACAGTGAAATTATTACAACATTTAATTGACAAGATATTTCTGCAGAGAGAGGCCTTTTGCCTCAGTCGATGCCAGTGTTTCACACATATGTGCTGTGTAATTCTAATACCACTCTCCTGACTACTCAACCCAATTAATCTTTAACATTCTATTCCACCAGTAACCAGATTTTCTAGACTTTCCTTCAGCAACAGTTTCTGGCAGAAGATTTAATTTTCCAACCAGCCCTGTGGAAATTCTTTTTGAAATTATTTTAGATTGGTGGCCTGTTATCATCTCACCTTCCAATGTAAATGTCTCATTATTCAGCCTTTACAATCTACAATATTACTCTGAAGCTTCCCAGGTGAGAAATGCCCTAACTTCTTGTCACAAATGTAGCCAATGTGCTTGGCAAAATGCAGGCGAGGCTATAAATTCTTTCAAATGCTTTATATCTTTCCTTTCCGAGTGACCAAAATCACATACAATGTTACACTGCAGCTTCACCAGATACTTCCTGGCTTCTGAAATAAAAGGAGAGAATGCAGGAAATACTCAGCAGGTCAGGCAGTGTCTATGGAGAGAGAACTCTAGGTTAACGAGCTCTGTTTTTCTCTCCACAGAGGCTGCTTGGCTGCCAGCATTTTCAAGATTCTCTGCTGTACTTTTCAGATTTCCAGCATCTGCTTATTTTTTGCTTTCTTTTCACTGTCTTGCTTCCATTTTGCATCTATCAAAACACCAAGAACCCTTCATTGTCACTATTAATAATAATAATTTTCAACTACTTTCCTCTCACCTTTAATTAAGGTGGTTAGAAATTTAGATTTGATGAAGAAAAATGTCTCCACTGCAGAGTGGTGAACCTCTGTGGTTGTCTACCACAGAAGACTGTGGAGGGCGGTCACTGAACATATTTAAGAAGGTAGATAGATTTCAAAACACAAGAGGCATTTGGGGGCATGGAGAGAGAATGGGAATGTGAGCTGGAAACAGAAACTCAGCCATGATCCTATTAAATGGTGGAGCAGTTTGTCAATTGGCCTCCATCTGCTCTTAACTTTTATATTTCTTTGTTAATGATCTATGCCTTGCATCAAGGCCTCACTACATCTGCATCGGATATCAAATTGAATACAATATTTTGACAGAGTGTTTTCTTCTTGTAACAGTTGTTTGTCAAGCTATGTCAAGGTAGATATAATTCCATTGTTTCATACCTGTTCAACTGGCAGTCATGGCTCACTGGGTATAGTTTCATCTCTCAGTCAGGAGGGAGAAATATTAACCCCACTGCAGAAACATAACCTAGTTTGAAAGCCCTCTGCAGTATTGGGAATATTTTACTGTCAGACATATTGTCCTGAAGCTGAGATACTAAACCAAGGTCCCAACTTCAATCTTAAGAGGATGTATATGCTGTTGGAGGAATGAGATACATCTGAAATTCTGATCCAGATTGAGTTATCCCTCTGCAAACATTACTGGAACAAATGAGGTAAGTATTATCTGTTGCTTCTTGAGGGACATTGCTGGAAGAAATATGGTACCTATGATTTTCAAATAACAGCATCAACTCTACATTTCAGAAATACTAAGATGCTTTTAGCAATTTCTGAACATGCTGGAACTTCTGAAAAACAAGACTGTTCATTCTTTCCAAATTGTTTTACTTGATATTCTTCCACAATTAATTGCAGCTGACATACATTTTCTCACCCTGCTGGTTTATCAATGCCTTCCTGACATCTTTAACGTTATTTGGATACGATGCATGCCCTATCCTACATGTGTATTTCTGCAGTGAAGCATTTCATATCCAAATATCTCTTTTCCTACATTACAGTAGTGATTACACTTCAAAACCATTTCTCTTCTAAACACTGTGAAAGGTGCAATATAAATGCAAATCTACCTGTTATAAAACTTTCTTGAAATAAGTAAGGGTTGCAGGGAGGAAAGTGGATTCCAGAAGCAAAATATTCAAGACATGTTGAATTGAGGGCACGTAGCCCAACCAGTAAACACTGGTGTACTCCTCTATATGGCACATGCTTCCTTGATCCATCAATCCAATCTAATTCTGAACATTGACACTGTTTCTACTTTAACTCCTTATCCTGAAAGTGAATAAGTGATAACTGCCTGTGCAGAAAGATTTCTCTTGTTCTCTATTTTAAATCCCTTTACTTTATCTGATATCAATGGTGCCGAACTAATGATCCTTATGAAAGATACCCCATAGACTGGACACCTCTGGTAGGTGGTTCATCACCAGATTTAGAACATAGAACAGCACGAAACAGTATGGGCACTTTGGCCCACCATGTTGTGCTGACCTATATAAACCTACTCCATGATCAATCTAACCCTTACCTCCTGCACAGCCCATAACCCTCCATTTTTCTTATATCCATGTTCCTGCCTAAGAGCCTTTTAAATGTCCCTATTGTATCAGCCTCTCCCACCACACCTGGTAATGCAATCCAGGCACCCACCACTCTCTGTGTAAAGGACCTACCTCTGTCATCTCCCCTGAATATTCCTCCTCTGACCTTAAGTCCTCTGGTACTGCCTCTCATCCTGCATCGCTCCAAAGAGAAAAGCCCTAGCTTGCTCGGCACAGCTTTGTGGGCTGTAGGGCCTGAATTGTGCTGTAGTATTTCTATGTTCAATGCTCAACTTTTCCTCATAAGATATGTTCTCTAATCCAGGCAGCATCCTGGTAAATCTCCTCTGCACCCTCTCTAGAGCTCCCACATCCTTCCTATAACCAGAACTGAACACAATAATGTGTGTGGTCTAACCAGAGTTTTATAGAGCTACAACATTACCTTGTGTTACGGACTAGGACTATTAGTAAGGTTCCTTTAAGATTGTGTGTGTGTGTGTGTGTGTGTGTGTGTGTGTGTGTGTGTGT
>JARFYF010000075.1:30215-43443 GCA_030265395.1 Rhina ancylostomus
AGGGCTTTTCTCACTGGAGAGGAGGAGGATGAGGGGAGACATGATAGAGGTGTATAAAATGTTGAGAGGGATGGATAAAGTAGACAGCCAGAGCCTCTTTGCCAGGGCACCAATGCTCAAGACAAGAGGGCATGGATTAAAAATAATAGGGGGGGAAGTTCAAGGGGAATGTCAGAGGGAGCTTTTTCTTGTGCTCTTATTCTATTTTTGTGTTGAAATCAGAATGCAGTGTAACATGTTTGAAACGATTGCATATGTCAGTCTAACAGATTTTACTTTAATTCCATAGATTGCCAGCAGATTTCTCTGGGATCCAGAACATGATAGTTGGTGTGAAAGTCGATTTCAAACCACTTCATTTTTTGTAGTAGGGACAGTGTATGCTGTATACTTTGAATAGATTACTATAATCTAAAGTTTATCAATTACTTAAATATTTAAAGAATGTTTTAAAAAGTGAATTGTATTTTGTTGAAGAAATTAAACCTAGAATTTACAAAGTACACAAGCATGGTGTATAAAGTTGTTTTAACTAAATCCAAAATTTTATCTGCATTTTCAGTTTTAATTAATAGTTGAGCTTTTGTTTTGGTAACCACATTAAAGTAAAATTTACATAATTTGCAATTATTGGCAATTAGCAATAATATCGCAAATTAATGTGAAGTAAACAGTTTGGTTTTCTAATGCAAGAAGGTTGCACTGCCGTTTAATATGATTATAACTGATCTATGCTAACATCAACTCCTCTCCTTTGCTGGTTCCCCATAATCCTCAATTCCTTGATCTTACAAATATCTTTCTATTTCCACCTTAACAACACATAATGATCTGGCCTTCACTACCCTCAGTGCAGAGAATTCCAGAGATTCACTCCCCTCTGAGAGAAGAAATTTCTACACAACAGTATTAAATGACCAAGCTCTTATTTTGCAGCTCTGTCCCCATGTTGGTGAATCTCCCACCAGTGAAGACATCTCAACATCAACCCTTTCAAGACCACTTGCAATCTTATAAGTTCCAATAAGGTCACCTCTCATTTTGCTAGACTCCAAAAACTACAGACCCAAACTGTCTAGCCCCTCTTATAGGACAATCCTCTCATCCAAGGAATTCACCTGGTGAATCTCTTTGGACTGCTTCCAATGCAACTGCCTGCTTTTTTTTAAAGTAAGGGGACCAGAACTGTGCACGGTATTCCAGATGTGGCCTCATCAACACCCAGTACAACTGTAACAAAACCTCCCTATTCTTAAACTCCAACCACTATGGAATAAAGGCCAAAATGCCACGCCTTAACTAGTTGTTGGACTTGCCTGCTAACTTTTTGTGATTCATGCATTAGAATACCTGGATCCATCTGAACTTCACTCATTTGCAGTCTCACTCCCTTTTAGACAATTTGCCTTTTGATTCCTCTGACCAAAGTGCATGACCTTGACCTTGCCCTTCCCCATGTTAAACTCCATTTGCCAGGTTTTTGCCCAGTCACTCTATTTACATCCCATTGCAGAATCGCAATGTCCTCATGACAACATGCCTTTCCATCTAGTTTCAGCAACAAATTTGGAAATCTTGCATTTTGCTCCCTCCTCCAGTTCATTAACATAAATATTAAACAATTGTGGGCCAAGAATCGATCCCTGGGTACTCTGCTAGTTACCTCCCACCAGTTTGAAAAGGATTCATTTCTTCAAACTGCCTTTTGGAAATCTAAATATACTACATATATAAATGTACTGGTTTATACTAAATCTAAATATACTACATATATAAATATACTAAATATACTGGTTCTCCTGTATCAACTCTCATCGTTACATCCTCAAAGAATTTGAGCAAATTTGTCAAACATGATTTGCCTTTCTTAAAACCATGTTGACTATATTTCATTTTATTCAGCTTTCATAAGATTAGTTATTTCCTCTTTGATTATTGACTCAAGTACCTTGTTTTAAATTTTTAAGAAAAGTTTATTTACAGTGTGGTAACAGGCCCTTCCGGCCCAATTAGTCCACGCCGCCCATTTTAAACCCATGTTAACCTATCCGTACGTCTTTAAAATGTGGGAGGAAACCGGAGCACCCGGAGGAAACCCTCGCAGACACAGGGAGAATATACAAACTCCTTACAGACAGTGATGGGAATCGAACCCCGATCACTGGTGCTGTAATAGTGTTACACTACCATGCTGCCCTGTGTTGTACACCTAGGTCTCTCTGTTCAACAACTGTCTTTTACTGTGTAAGTCCTGACCTTGTTTAATTTCCCAAAATGCATCACTTCACATCTGGCTGAGTTAAATTCTATCTGCCATTCCTTGGCCCACTTTCCCAGTTGATCTCAATCCTGTCGTAACCTTCACTGTCCACTATACCACCACTTTTCGTATCATCTGCAAACTTACTGATCTATCCATCCAGAGGACCTCTGAAAAAGAGGGGGCAAGAGTGAAGTGAGATATTGGGAAGGTACGGAGGGGAGGGAGGAATTTGAGTGGGATGGAAGAGGGGAAATGGCGAAGAGAGGGGAAGGTGGGTGGAGGGAGGAGTTGGACGGAGTGTGGGATGGATGGAGGGCGAGAGTGGGAGGCAGGTTGGGAGGGAGGGAGTGGAGTCACAGTGTTGAGGGAGGTTGGAGAAGTGGATGGTTGTTGGGAGGGAGGGACGGATGGAGGGTGGTAGAGATGGGACGGAGGGAGGGAGGACCAGAGGGAGGTAGGTTTGGAGTGAACGAGGCCGGGGTTTGAGGGACAGACGGAGAAGTTGCGAGGGAGTGGTGCAAGGACGGTGAGGGACGGAGGTGATTGAGGTGAGGGAGGGAAAGGGTTTTGGTGAGTAGAGAGGTATGCAAAGGGTGTGGGGCGTGTGAGTTGGCGGTAGGGTGGGTGGATGGAGGGAGGAGGAGTGGAGGGAGGGCGGGAGGGAGACGGGGGAGCGGACCTGACGCTGGGCCGTGATCCGGCTCCCTGCCGGTCTCCTGATTCTCTTCGTCTCCCCTCTATTTCCAGTCTCCTCCCGACACTTCAGCTGGGTCCCTCGGCTGCTCCCCCTCCGGATCTCCTCTCATCCTCCCACTCCCTCTCGCTTTCTCCTTTTCTTTCTCTTCCCCCTCTCTCGATCTCTATCCATTTTTCCATTTCTCCCCTGCATCTGTCTATATCTCCATCAAAACCTCTCTCCCCCTTCGTCTCTCGCACCCTCCCCTCCCTCTCTCCCTCTCTGCCTCTTCCTGTCCTTCCCTATCTCCCCTCCCTGTCTCTTCACTTCTTTCTACCCTCATTCTCTGTCCATCTATTTTCTTCCTCCTCCATCTCTCCATTCCTCTTCCTCCCCTCTGTAGCTGTGGATCAATGGGACTGCAAAATTATAAAGGTTCGGTGAGGCAAGATTTGCAACGGATATAGCGAGAGAACGTCGTCCGGTGGATGGGATGAGGGCAGTTCGAAGGTAATAACAACAATAAAGTAGGTTCAAGTGATATGAGATGCAGGGCTTTATTTCATATGACATTTTGCTGTGAATGTTGTTTTACCCTGGAATTGTCTCCTATTTGTCACCAACACATTGGAAGATCACCCACGGGACAGAAAATTGAACCTGAAATTCGTGGGATGGGCCGCATCCGTACTGCTTCAGAGACATTTCCGTCATGCTGGAATGTGAATTCCCGGACTGCTGTTTGTGATTCGGTTACCACTGACCCCGGTTGTAATGTGATTGCATCGTTTCGTGTCCGGTATGGTGTAGTGTTCAGTTTCAGGACCAGCAGTTTAACGAGCACCGAGTTGATCTCAGAGGTGAGTGAACAGAGTGAAGCAGGGCGATTATTGATCCCTGCTCAGAACCCGGAATATCAGCCTATTGGTGCGCTGGACCGAACCTAACGCCATCCCTTTACAACATCAGGGGATCCTCAGAGAGAAAAGTTGTTAATGACTGTCAGATTGTGGTAAAATACAGATTTTCGCAGAGACAATGATGCTGCAACTGGATACTGGTACTGATATACCCTTCATTAAATCGGATAAAATCGGGAAGCGACCCCATTCTGTGCAGTTGGAAACGGGGTTCGAGATCGTTTAAACTGTATCTGCATTGATAATATCTCTCAGACTGACAGTGTCAACTGAAATGAACGACAAACACCCCTTTTTGTATGGAAATACATCCTTAGTAAACGGGAAGGAGGACGGTGGGATTTCAGCAAGGAATGCAGCAGACAGAAGTGACAAAAATTGTTACAAACTTCATATTGATGTTACTGTAGTTAGTGGAAGACGGGGTTAGATGTATTTTTAAACCAACTTTGTTCCTTTGACAGTGAGCATGGATTGTGGAACCGGTTGGATTTGGTTTCAGCACCACAACCGCTCCCTATTCTGATGTGTGTGGGCGTGGATCCGCCCTGCTGACAGGCAGCTGCTGGCGCATAGTCACTGAGCTCTCAGTCTCACAGAACAAACCGCAGCTCCCAAATAAGCCAATGATCGCGCACCTGATTATCCGCAGTCAACAAACAAGGAAGCAACCTGGAAATATCCACAGAGGCGGCCTATTGACGAAAGTAAGGTAGGGATAATTTAGCATATGGTATTTATTTCTGGCTTTGCACTCGAACCAACCTTTTCTTCACTTGCTGAATAATCTCCCCACAGGCAGAGACACCCTCAGAGCTCCGGCGACGTTCACCGAGTGTGGGCTCACGCTCTATCTAAAACTGTGGATTTCCCCAGAGGGTTTCCTGGTTGAGGATCAGTTCCGCGTAAAATGAAGCAGGGAAAAGAGTTCTGCGGATTTCCTCCCCTCTGGGGTCAGGGGACCCTCCCTTCCTCACTTGGATTGTTTGTTCCGGACAATTCAGGTTAAACCTGGAGCCTCAAAGGCTGTGATCATGTCTGCAGCGGTGTGGACCCGACAAAACCCACACTGGACATCGGAGAGCAGCTTATTATTGACAGCACTGTCAACGACACCTTCAATCACTTCTCATTCCATCCATTTCGGAAACAGTTTGGCTTTAATTAAATTAGATAGCTCCTGATAGTTGCTCGATGGGCATACCTGGCCAATTGTCCATTGGGAAGGTGGGATATAGGAACAGCTGGTACACAGCACAGTACACAGCTGCAGTTCAGCTCCAGTAGCCTTCTTGTACACAATGTTTCCAGTCTTTGCTTAGGATCATACGGGATGAACCAAGATGGCTTGAGGCTGCCTTCTACCATGAGGGGGATCTCAGCAGGAAGAGCAGTTCATCCGAACGTGCTGGCGCATACTACAGTATTGCATTTAATATTTGCATTCTGGAGGGGTAATGCTAACAGAGCGCCGCGAAGGGCCAGTGTAGAACTGAGAGGGAACCAGTGGGTGGAAACGGGCTGTGCGAGGGAGCACTGTATTGTGAAACGGGCGTTGCCCATCAGATGTTGCACTGTAAGAGTCTCTGGTTCCAGGAAGTACCACACCGGGCGAGGAGTTTACTGCGCGAGCTCCTTGTTCTCCCGGGTGCCTTCTCCGGATGAACCCAGCCTCCCTGATGCCCACATCACGTATCTCCCAGAGTACTGACGGGTGGAGCATTATCCCTGTTTGGAACGCAGGTGTTGGTGTATTTATTTTCTTTGTTTCCACAGTTCCGAGCCGTTGACAGTGGATTTTCCTCAAACCACGATATGGCAATCGGTTCCTCAAGGGTGGTATCTGCTTCTCATTCGGTTCCTGGTCCTGATGCTTCTGTGGAACAGAGGTTGGAGCCGCAACAGCGTCCAGCCCCGATTAACCTCGCATTTCAACCACATCTCCTTCCAGAATCAACCTGCCAGCCGCTGTGACAACAGCGCTCCCTTCCTCATCCTACTGTTCACCAGCTCCCTCGATCAGTTCGAGACTCGCTCGGCCATCCACGAGAGCTGGTGGAGCGAGCAACGGTTCGGTGGATCCAGGTCGGTCACCTATTTCCTTTTGGGACACGGGAGGGAGCGACAGGACTTTATCCGGCTGGAGGGCGCTCTACAAGGGGACATCATCCAGGGAGGTTTCGAGGACACGTACAACAACCTCATCCTCAAGACGCTAATGGGTATGAAGAGGCTCTGCCGCTCCTGTCCTTCCGCCTCCTACATGATGTAGACCGATTCTGACATGTTCGTTAACACCGAATATTTGACGGAGCTCCTTCCCGGATCACCTGCAGTAAAGTGTCCACTGAGTTAATTGTGAAAAGCGCCAGACCTTTCTGCGACACATCCAGCAAGTGGTACGTCAGCAAGGAGGAGTACCGCAGGGAGGTGTGCCCACCCTACTGTTCCGGCATCAGGTACGTCCTCTCCACTGACCTGGCCTGCCGTGTGTGGGACATCTCCGGGAGCGGATCTTTGCTCAAACTGGAGGATGTTTACGTGGGGCTGCGCATGGCGGAGCTGAAGGTAGAAACTGTGGAAATCCACACCGGACCTGTCTTTTTCGGCGACAGGGTTGCGTTCACCATCATCTCCTACCGACAGCTCGTCACCTCTCATGGGGTCAGAAGCTCCGAGATGCTGATCTCCTGGAGATGACTCCGGATTTGGCCGCTGAGAAATGCCTCTTGAGAGCCGCATTACTCTTTTCGACCCATCAGAAGCCAGATGCGCTCTTGGTACCGGAGAGAGTGGGGGTAGCGCGTGGCTGGAAGGGAGAGGGCGAATTTTGTGAAATCGGTGGGACAATGTCACGACAACTCTGGAAAGGAAAGCAAGAGAAAAGGCGATAGAGAGGGCGAGGAGGAGAAAATAGAGCATGGGCGAGCAGAGAAGAGGGAGAGCGGGTGGATCGGTAGGGTTGCCAGAGAAATGAAGAAAGCTGTATGGGGAGAGAAAGAGGGAGCGTGGGATAGAAATGGGTGGAGAGAAAGGTGGGTTTTCAGTGAGGGACGAGAGAAAGCATGGGGAGGAGAGGGAAGAAGGTGGGGATAGGGCATAGAGAAGCGGAGGCCTGGACAGTTTGAAAGGGGTGGAGAGGTACAGGGAAGGAAATAGAGGTTGGTAAGGGGCGTAGAGAAGAGATGAGATGTGCGGTGCGAGGCGAAAAAAGGGAGACGGCAGAGTGGCTTTGGATTACAGGGAAGAGGGAGAGAGATACAGTGACACACCCAGAGGGGGAGGGATAGAGAGAGAGAGAGATAGAGAGAGAGAGAGAGAGAGAGAGAGAGAGAGAGGGAAAGTGAAGGAGGGAGGGAGACAGAGAGATTGGAAGCAAGGCAGCAGAGAGTTAGGATGAAGTAGATTCGGTAGGGAAGGGACCAACTGCTAGAGAGAGGAAAGTGATGGGAGGGAGAGAGTGTTTCAAAGAGAGGATTAGAGCAGAATCGTTGAGGAAAAATGGCGAGAACCGGGATCAGAAATGGGAACAGCCGCGAAGAGCAGAAGGTGCGAATGAGAGGGAGAATGGACGGGGTGGATGAGGGGATGACAATAGTTGGGAGCAGTGACTGAGAGAATCGGGAGAGAAGTGTGTAAAATGAGGAGACCAAAGATAGAGAGAACGGGAAGGAGTGGGAGAAGGCTTGCAGAGGGGAGACGGACAGGTGAAGGGAGGAAAGAGGGAAGCAGGTGGGGAGAAGGATCGGAGAGAGCGCGATGGGATAGACCAGAAGCGGAAGAAGAGAGGGACTAAGGGAAGGAGAGGTGGAACATAGGCAGAGTAAGAGGAGAGATGGAGAGGTTGGAGAGAAACAAATAGGAAGGTGTGAGAGATGGGAGAAGGCTTTGAAAAAGATAAGTAATAAACAGACTGAGAGAGACGTCCAACGGTGGAGGGACAGCAAAGAGTGAGTGTGCAGAAAGGGGTGACAGCGGGAGGCGGGAGACAGGATTCCTCCTGCGTACCCAGGTTTACAGTTTGGCGGGTTTATGCTATCGCCGGTTGTGCGAAGTCCGATAGGGAAAACGCGATTGGCAACAGTCCAAAATTCCTTATTTTACGGATTCTATCATTATGTGGCATTGTGTGCTTACAATGGTATTTATGTTCTGGTTGATTTGACAATGTATCCATCACATTACCCTTTGTTTACGGACTGAAGACCATGGACTCGAGGCCTCGAGAAGGTGGCAAATCACCGCCAATCTCACCTCTGGTGACAAAATTGCTAGTTCGCTCTTCGCGACTGCAGTGCTCTCTTTACTATGGAGAATATCCCCACCAGAGATTATCAGTTATTCTTTCATCTATTGTTTAGGATTACGCCACGCTACTCCTCCCCTTCCTTGTCCCGAGATGGCAGGAATTTAGTTTCAATGCCCCCAACTGTTTTACTCTCTGGCAGCGTGTAACAATACTAGGTAAATTTTAATAAGTTAGACAGTTACAACAGAGTTATATCTCGGTAAGGAATTGCGTGCACTCCCACCTGGAAGACACACACAGACACGCAGACACTTCCTTTTATTGGGGAGTTTTATTTCCTTTGCTTGCATTAATTTTCTGAGCTAGCCAGCGGATTCTCACAGATGGAGCGTCACTTTGTTCACAAACGGAAACTTGTGGCTCTTTGGTGTCTTGAGTCAAACAGCTCTGGATTTGTCTGCATGAGTGAGGCGATGATTGATGGGTTTCATCGCAGCAACAATGTGATCGTGAGTAGATCGAAAGACTTCGGTAGATGGAACCAGACCGTCTCAAGTCTAAATTGTCACTGTCTTGCACAGTATGGAGTTATGTGCGGCAGTCAAACTCACAGATGGTTCAGCGAAGAAAATCAATAAATGGCTAATTTCAAAATCTGCGTGGCTCCCTCTCCTCTCACGGCCTGGAAGTCACAGACCACCCTTGCTTCCCTCACAGAATGTTGGTATATTAGGTATTGGCGAAGAAGTCGGTGTTTTGGCTATAATTCATCCTCGTGTGAAACCACCCACCCCTGATAAGGAAGACACAGTCACTAAAACTTCCCTTGAAAATAGAGAGAGAGAGAGAGAGGGAGAGAACGAGAGAACGAGAGGGGGAGGGGTAGAGAGAGAGAGAGAACGTAACCTCCGGTTAGAGAACAACACTCCCAGTCCGGTTATTATCCTTGTGAACTTCGTTCGCACTGTTTGTACTTTGAGCAAGTTATTTCGTGATTCAGCAGACCAAGTGTGTGAACAGTCCTCCATATGTGGTTTTGTCAGTAAACAGTTGGAACATCACTTCCACATTTACAAGCACCTGACCTTTAGTGGTAATGACCAGTATTCATCGTGCCTTCCTAAACACCTGCTACATCAGCCTGTAAACGTTTAGATTCCTGAGCACGAGTGTCTCGAACCCTCTGCTCATTTACAATCTCAAAGTGGATGACCTCACACGTTACCACCTTAAACCTCATTTGGCAGGTTTCCGCACTAACTCAACCAATCTCTGTCCCGTTACAATGTTCAGATATGCTCATTGCAATATTCCTTCCCACCTACTTTAGTGACAAGGCAAACTTAAATACCTTGCACTCCTATCCCTTCTGGGGGTCATGTACAAATTGTAGATCATTGAGGGACGACAATAGATCCCTGGGACAGTCCAGCAGTTACATCCTTCCAGCCTGAACAAAGACCCGTTAAAACTGACAGTATTCTTTGGGGTAAACACGTTTCAGTCCGTGCAAACGCATTCCTGCAAAGCCATGAGATCTTATCTAGAGGACTAGCCTTGTATGTGGACCTTGTCAAATGTCTTCTGGAGATCCAGATACACAATATGTGCAGGTTCCCTTCTTTCCATTCTGATGGCAATAGTTTCAGTCAAGCCGAAATCTTAGGCTACCAACGCCACATCTATAACAGAAGGGAAAGAAATGAAAATAACTCACAGGTAACAATGTGGCAGTACAATGGGGGATAGGGGTCAAATATGGGAACGTGGATCGGAGTTTATGTCTGCGTCTAAGGTGTCGAAATATTTGATGATGATCATCATCATGTCATAGAGTGGTCCAGTGTAGGATCAGGCCTTCCGGCCCACAGTGGCTGTGTTGGTCGTCATGTCTATCAATACCGACCCACTTGCCTGTATTAATTCTACATTCGATAATTCTTCACTCGTTCACGGAACTGTCAAGATACCTCTTAAATGCTGTTGCTGTTATTGTCTCCACTACCTCCTCTGCAAGCTCATTCCAGGGAGCAACTGCTTTTTGTGTGAAATCTTTATCCCTAGGATCCCCTTTGAAACCCTTCCTTCTCACACTAAATTAAGACCTCTTGTCTTAGACATCCCTACAGTGGTAAACAGGCATTTGTCATTAATCCGATCTGTGTCTATCATAATTTTGTCTCCCTTGATCATGTTACCCTTCTGCGTTCATCTCTCCAGAGAAAACAGACCGGCCTATGCCATCTCTCCTGATAGCCGAAACCCTCCAATACAGAAAGCTTCATTGTGAATCATATCTGCACTCTCCGTAGAGTAACCATGTTCTTGTATTGTGTGATGACCAGAACTGCACATCATCCTCCAACTGCGACCTAACCAACGTTTGGTGCAAATGTAACATGGTGTCCCAAATCTTCCACTGAATGTCTCGGCTGACGAAAGCAAGCAGGGTTCCTCAGCAACCTGTCTTCCTGTGTTTCCATTGTCAGGGAACTGCGGACCTTTACCCCTTGGTCTCTCACTCAACTGAGGCCCTGCAATCATTGTGCATGTCCTGTCATATTATAACTTCCCAAAATGAACCACTTCGCACTATATCAATCGAAATTTCAGCTGCCATTCCTTTGTCCACTTTCCCAGTTGATGTAGATTCTGTTGCAACCTCAAACAACCTTCTTCTTGTTCACTATACCACCAGTTAGGCTGTTTTCTTCAACCACGTTAATTATGACATTTATATTCTCATCGAAATCTTTAATATTCACGACACACAACAGGGGAGCCGGCACCGATTCCCTCCGAAACACCACTAGTCACAGGCCTCCGATCTGTGTACAACCCTCTACGTCTACCATCAAGCACCAAACCAATTCTAACCGAACGGTAACTTTGTTTCTCATTACACAAACATTGCATGACATGCTGAGTTTATCCAGCATTTTCTACTTTTACCACAGATTTCCACCATTACTTTTTCAAATTTAGTTTCGACCAAATTTGTGTGCGAACCATGGGATGAAAATAAACGGCCGTAAGGAGGCGGGGCGACGGGTTGTGCAGCCACCACTTCCACTTTGAGTTTCGCAGGCAGACAAAACTGTTGGTAATATCAACCCGATGCCCGGAGCAGATATCCACAAGTACGATAAGGTGGTGGATTGTTAATCGAAGGAACAGCTGCTCAAAATGGTAGCATGAGCCCTAATGCCTTCTAATGTCCTGATGTCAGTGACCGTGCCCTTCACCTGGATATCAGATTCATCAGGCAGCTGAGATGTCAATGAATTGATTTCAGAAAAAAATGTGCACTAAGCTGAATTTCCGTCACGGCACTCTCTGTACCACAGGCCATGGGCTCCAAGATCCATCTCTTCCTCCACACTGCTAATAGTCCTGCCATTAACCTTGTATTCTGCGTTAAAAGGCTATCTTACATAATTCATCTCTTCACACTTCTCGAGGTTCAACTCCATCTAGCATTCCTCAGCCCAGCTTTGCATCGTATCAGGATCCTAGTTTAACCGATAGCAAACTTCCACACCGTCCAAAACACCACTATCCCCCCTGTCATCTGAAAACTTTCCATCGCACCCTTTCAAATCATCCACGTCACTGATAAAAATCACAAAGATCAGGGCCCCAGAACAGATCCCTCCAGAACACCACTGGTCACAGACCTCTACCTTCATCAGTGTGCTTTGTCACATCCTTAAAGAATTCAGTCAGTGTTATGAGGCACGACCTGTCCCTCACAAAGCCATTTTGATTGTCCCTCATCAGCCGATACTTCTCCAAATGCCCATAAATCCTGTCTCTAAGAAACCTCTCAAGCAATTTGCCTACCACTGAAATAAGATTCAGTGACCTGTAATTCCCAGGGTTATTCTCTTCGCTATTTCTTGAACAAAGTAACAACATTTACGCCCTCTAATCATTTGGACCTACTCTTGTGACCAGAATGGACCCAATGATCATAGTCAAAGGAGCAACAATCTCTTCTCTCGTTTCCTGTAATAACCTTGGATACATCCCTTCCGGCCCCGGTGACTTATCAATCCTCATGTTTTCCAAAACTTCCAACACATCCTCCTTCCTCCCGTGGACATGCCCTAGAGTATCCGCCTGTTGTACATCATCCTCACATACGTCCTTCTCTCTCACTGGCGAATACTGAAGCAGAGTATTCATTAACGACCTCCCCTACCTTTTACAACTTCAAACACGTTTCCTCTTTTATCCCTGATCGGTCCTACCCTCACTCGAGTCATCCTCCTATTCTTCACGTACGTGTAGAACACCTTGGGGTTTCCCGTATTCCCACTCGCCAAAACCTTCGCATGCCCATTTCTGGCTCTCTTTAAATCCATTCGTAAGTTCGATCCTGGCTATCTTGTAACTATCCAGAGCCCTGTCTGATTCTTGTTTTCTCAATCTTCTGTAAGCTTCTTTATTACTTTTGTCAAGATATTCTGGGTCTCTTGTCAACCATGGTTCCTTGCCTCTACCATCCTTACCCTGCCTGAATAGGACAACCTATCCAGAACCCAATGCAAGTACTCCCTGAACAACCTCCACATTTCCATTGTGCACTTCCCCAGGAACATCTGTTCCCAATTTACGCTCACATGTTCCTGCTGAATAGCATCATAATTCTCCTTTCCCTAATTAAATACTTTCCCATATCGTCGGCTCATATCCCTCTCCAAGTCCATGGTCAAAGTGCAGAGGTGATGATCACTGTCTCCAAAATGTTCTTTCACCGAGTGACCTGAAATCTGATCAGGCTCATTACCCATTACCAAGTCCAGCATGGCCTCTCCTCTTGTCGGTCTGTCCACGTACTGTGTCCGGAATCGTCCCTAACAAACTCTGCCCCATCTATCCCCTTTAGAATAAGGAGGTCACCATCAATATTAGGGAAGTTGAAATTACCCATAAGAACAACCCTTTTATTTTTACACCTATCCAAAATCTGCCTTCCGATCTGCTCTTCAGTGTCTCTGCTGCTATTGTGGAGTCTGTAGAATAATCCCAATAGAGTGATCGCTCTCTTCCTGTTTTGACTTCAACCCACACTGACTCAATGACTGATCCCTCCAAGACGTCCACCCTTTCGACAG
>JARFYF010000075.1:48756-61568 GCA_030265395.1 Rhina ancylostomus
ATCTCTCTGTCTATTCTCTCCCCTCCCCTCCCCTCCCTCTCCCCCTCCGTCTCTCCGTCCCCTCCCCTCCTTCTCTCCTTCTCTCTTCCCCTTCCTCTCTCCCCTCCCTCTCACTTCCTTCCCTTTCCCCTCACTCTCTCTCCATCTATTTCTCTTCCTCCATGTCTCCCTCCCGCTTCCTCACCTCTGTAGCTGGGGGTCAATGGGGCGACAAAATGATAATGTTATGGTGAGGCAAGAGTTGTCGCGGATATGATAGTTAACGTCGTCCGGTTGATAAGGTGAGGGACAATTCGAGGGTAACAACAACAACAAAATAGGTTAAAGTCACCTGAGATGCAGCGCTGCATTTCACATGACATTGCGCTGCAAATGTTGTGCTTTCCCCTCGAATTGTTTCCGATTACTCACCAACACATTAGAAGATCACCTACCGGACAGAAAGTAGGACTTGGAATTCATGGGATGTGACCAGTCCATTCTACTTCAGAGACATTTTCCATCATGCTGGAATGTGAATTCTCGGACGACTGTTTGTGGTCGTAGTGACGTGACCACAGCGTTTAGTGCCCGCTATGCTGAAGTGTTCAGTTTCAGGACGAGCAGTTGAACGAGCACTGAGTTGACCTCAGAGCCGAGTGAGCAGAGTGACGCAGGGCGATTATTGATCCCTGATCTGAACCCGGAACATCAGCCTGTGGGCGCCCTGGACCGAACTAAGTGTCATCTGGTTACAACATCAGAGGATCCCCAGAGAGAAAGTCCCTGGTAACCGTGGGGGGTGACTGATATTAATGACTGTCAGATTGTGGTTAAATACGGATTTTAGCGAGAGAATGGAACTGTAACTGAATACTGGTATTGATACAACCTTCATTAAAGCCGATAAAATCGGGAAGCGACCCCATTCCGTACAGTTAGAAACGAGGTTCGAGGTCGTTTAAACTGTACCCGCGCTGATACCCTCTCTCAGACTGACAGCGTCAACTGAAATGAACTACGAGCACGGCCCTGTCACCCCTTTCCATATGGGAAAAAAATCATTGGTAAACAACGGAAAGTAGGAGGGTGGGATTTCAGCAAGGAATGTAGCAGACAGAAGTGATAGATTGTTTCAAACTCCGTATCGGCATTACTGTACTTGGTTGTAGAAGACGGGGTTAAAGGTATTTTTAAATCACCTTTGTTCCGTTGAATGTGATTGTGGAACCGGTTCGGCAGCACAGCCGCTCCCTGTTCTGATGAGTGTGGGCGTGGAATCCGTCCTGTGGACAGGGAGCTGCTGACACACAGTCACTGAGCTCTCAGTCTCATAGAACAGCCGGCTCCTCCCAAATAAACCAATGATCATGCACCTGATGATTCGCAGTGAACAAACAAGGAAATAAACCTGGATACACACAGGAGCCTATTGACGAAGTTAAGGTAAGGAAAATGCAGCAGATGATATTTATTTCTGGCTTTTCATTCAAACCAACCTTTCCCTCACTTGCTGAAGAATCTTCCCTCAGTCTGAGCCTCCCTCAGAGCTCCGGCGACATTCATCGAGTGCGGGCTCACACTCGGTCTAAACCTACTGAGTTACCCAAAGGATTTCCTGGTTCAAGATCAGTTCCATGTAAAATGAAGCAGGGAGTCTGGGGTCAGGGGGACCTTCCCTCCCCGCTTGGTTTGTCTGTTCCGGCCAAATCAGGTTGGACTGGGGAGCCTCAAAGGCTGTGATCAGGTCTGCAGCCAAGTGGTACCGGCAAAGGCCACACTGGACCGGTGAGCAGCTCATTATTGACAACACTGTTAACGGCACCTTCAGTCACTTTGCACTCCATCCAGTTTGGAGACAGCTTGGCTTTAGTTAGTCAGGTTAGATGGCTCCTGCTAGTTGCTGGCTTGACATACATGGGCAATTGTCCATATTAACTTGGGAAGGTGGGATCTAGGAATAGCGGGTCTACAGTACACAGCTGCGGTTCAGCTCCAGCAGCCTTCTTGTCCACAATGCTCCCAGTCTTTCATTGGGATCATACGGGATGAACCAAGGTGGCTCGAGGGTGCCTTCTGCCATGACGGGGATCTCAGCAGGAAGACGCTATTACGTAGCAGTTAACGCAACGCTATGACAGAGCCAGCAATCGGGGTTCGATTCCCGCCACTGTCTGTAAGGAGTTTGGACGTTCTCCCCGTGTCTGCGTGGGTTTCCTCCGGGTGCTCCGGTTTCCTCCCACATTCTAAAGACGTACGGATAGGTTAATATGGGGTTTAATAACAGGTGGCGGAAGAGCCTGTTACCGCGCTGTAAATAAAATTTAAAATAAAAAAATAAATTTTACATTTAAATTTAAGACCAGTTCATCCGAACGTGGTGGCGCATATTCCTGAATTGAATATTTGCAGTCTGGAGGGGTAATGTCAACGGAGCGCCACGAAGCGCCAGTGTAGAACTGAGAGGCCGCCGAATTCCGGGGGATCCAGTGGGGGGAAACGCATTTCTTTGAATCGGGCTATGTGAGGGAGAACCGCGCTGTGCAAATGGGCAATGCCCATCAGCTGCTGCACTGTAAGAGGCTCTGGTCCCAGGAAGCACCACACCGTGGGAGGTGTTTCACGATGCGAACTCCCTGTTCTCCCGGGTGCCACCTCCAGATAAACCCAGCCTCCCTCTGTCCACATCACGTATCTCCCAGAGTCCTGACGGGCGCAGCTTTCTCCCTGCTTGGAACGCAAATGTTGGTGTATTTATTTTCTGTATTTTCCAGCAGTTCCGAGCCGTTGGCAGTGAATGTTCCTCAAACCACAATGTGGCAACCGGTTTCTCAAGGGTGGGATCCTCCTGCTTCTCATTCTTTGCCTGATTCTGATGCTTCTCTGGAGCAGAGGTTGGGGCCGCATCGGCATCCAGCCCGAATCTCCCTCAAAGTTCAACGACACCTCCTTCCAGAATCAGCCAGCCAGCCGGTGTGACAACAGCTCCCCCTTCCTCGTCCTGCTTGTCACCAGCTCCCCCGATCAGTTCGAGACTCGCTCGGCCATCCGTGGGACCTGGGGGCGCGAGCGTCGAGTCGATGGAGCAAGGCTGGTCACCTATTTCCTGTTGGGACACGGGCGGGAGAGACAGGAGTTGATCCGGCAGGAGGGCGCTCTACACCAGGATATCATTCAGGGAGATTTCGAGGACACGTACCACAACCTGACCCTCAAGGTGCTGATGGGTCTGGAGTGGCTCTGCCGCTCCTGTCCCTCCGCCTCCTACGTGATGAAGACCGATTCTGACATGTTTGTTAACACCGAATATTTAATGGAGCTCCTGTCCCGGGCCACCCGCAGTAACTTCTACACTGGGTTAATTGTGAAAGGCGCCAGACCTTTCCGCGACACATCCAGCAAGTGGTACGTCAGCAAGGAGGAGTACCCCGGGGATGTGTACCCACCCTACTGTTCCGGCATCGGATACGTCCTCTCCACTGACCTGGCCTGCCGTGTGTGGAACATCTCCGGGAGGGCCCCTTTGCTCAAACTCGAGGATGTTTACGTGGGGCTGCTCGTGGCGGAGCTGGAGGTAGAACCGGTGGAAATCCACACCCGACCTGTATTCTTCGGCGACAGGGTTGCGTTCTCCATCTGCTCCTACCGACAGCTCGTCACTTCTCACAGGGTCAAGAGCTCCGAGCTGCTGATCTACTGGAGAGGACTGCAGGACTCGGCTACTGAGAAATGTCCCTGAGCCACACTGCTCTTTTCGCCCCATCAGAAGGCAGGCTCGCTCTTTGGCGCCAGAGGGTGTGGAGGAAGCGCGTGACTTGGATGGGAGAGGGAGAGGGGAGAGGGAATGAGAAGGGGAGGGAGAATTGGGTGAAGTGGGTGGGACAGTGCCACAACAATGCTGGAAAGGAAAGCAAGAGAAAGGGCGATAGAGAGGGCGGGTAGGAGAGAAGAGAACATGGGCGAGGGCAGAAGAAGGGAGATCAGGTGGACGGGTAGGGTTGCCAGAGAAATGAAGGGAGATGCATGGGGAGAGAAAGAAGAAGTGTGGGATAGAGATGGGTGGAGAGAGAGATGGATGGTCAGAGAGGGACGAGAGAAAGCATAGGCAGGAGAGGGAAGAAGGTGGAGATGGGGGTTAGAGAAGCGGAGGTTTGGACAGTTTGAAATGGGTGGAGAGGTGTAGGGAAGGAAATAGAGAGAGGTTGGTAAGGGGTGTGGAGAAGAGATGGGATGTGCGGTGCGAGGCGAAAATGGGGAGATGAAAGTGACTTTGGATTAGAGAGAAGAGGGCGAGAGATACAGTGACAAACCCAGAGAGAGGGAGATAGAGAAAAAGAGAGAGAGAGAGAGAAAGTGAGGGAGGGACAGAGAGAGAGATTGGGAGCAAGGCAGCAGAGAGTTAGGATGAAGTAGATTCGGTAGGGCAGGGACCAAGTGACAGAGAGAGGAGAGTGATGGGTGGGAGGGAATGTGTGAAAGAGAGGATTAGAGAAACGGCGAGAAACGGGATCAGAAATGGGAACAGCCGCAAATAGCAGAAGGTGCGAATTACTGGGAGAATGGACGGGGTGGGTGAGAGTATGGCAGAGTTGGGAACAGTAGCTTAGAGAATCGGGGACAGAAGTGTGTGAAATGGGGGGACAAGGGATAGAGAGGACAGGAAGGAGTGGGAGAAGGTTTGCCGAAGGGAGACGGGCAGGTGAGAGGAGGGAAGCAGGTGGGGAGAAGGATCGGCAAGAGAGCGTGATGGAAGAGACCAGATACCGAAGAGGAGAGACGAAGGGAAGGAGAGGTGGAAGATGGGGGAGGAAGAGGAGAGATGCACAGGTTGGAGAGAAACAAATAGGAAGGTTGTCAGAGATGTGAGGGGACTTTGGAAAAGATAATAAACAGACAGAGAGAGAAGTCGGACGGGGGGAGAAAGAGAGGAAAGAGAGAGTGTGCAGAGAAGAGGGGTAGAGGCGGGGAGACAGATTGCAGAGACAAGAAAACGAGAGAGAAAGTGAGAAGGATGAGGGCCGGGTGATTAGGGAACGTGTGTTAGACGGTTCCCCCCGCATACCCAGGTTTATAGTTTGCCGGGTTTACGCTATCGCCGGTTGTACAAGGTCCGATAGGGAATACGTGATTGGCAGCAGTCCAGAATTCCTTATTTTGCGGGTTCTATCAATATGTGGGATTGTGTGTTTACAATGATTTTTATGTTCTGGTTGGCATTACAAAGTATCCATCACTCTACCCTCTGTTTTATGGAATGAAGTCCATGTACTCGGGGACCTCTAGAAGGTGTCAAGTCACAAATCTAACCTCTGGTGACAAAATGACCAGGTCGATCTTCGCTCAGCAGTGCTCTCCTTAATTTGGAAGCTATCCCCACTGTAGATTATCAGTTATCCTTTGATCTATTGCTAAGGATTACGCCACGCTCCTCCTCCACTTCCTTGTCCCGAGATGGCAGGAATTTAGTCTGAATGTACCCAACCTTTTTACTCTCTGGCAGCGTCTGACAGTCCTCGGAAAATTTTAATATTTTGTCCAGTTACAACAAAGTTATATCTCGGTGAGGAATTTCGTGTACTCCCACCTCGAAGACACGCACAGACACTTCCTTTGATTGGGGTGTTTTATTTCGATGACTTGCATTAATTTTCTGAGCTAGCCAGCGGATTATCACAGACGGAACGTCATGTTGTTCACAAACTGAACCTTGTGGCACCCTGGTCTCTTGAGTCAAACACTTCTGGATTTGTTTGTATTGGTGAGGCGATGACTGAAGGGTTTCATCTCTGCAACAATGTGACCATGAGTAGATCGAAAGAACTCGGCAGATGGAACCAGACTTTCTGAAGTCTAAATTGTCACTGTTTTCCACAGTATGGAGTTGTGGGGATAGGCAAACCCATAGATGGTTCAGAGAAGAACATAAATGCTTAATTTCAGAATCTGCACGTCTCCCTCTACTGTAACGGCCTGGACGTCACAGACCTGCCGTGCTTACCTCGCAGAATGTTGGAATATTAGGTATTGGCGAAAATATCGGTGTTTTGGCCATAATCCATCCTCCTGTGAAACCACCCGCCCTGAATAACGAAGACACAGTCAGTCAAACTTCTCTTACAAATAAAGAGAGAGAGAGAGAGAAAATGGAACCTCCGGTTAAAGGACAACACTCCCACTCCGGTTATTATCTTTGTGAACCTCGTTCGCACTGTTTGTACTTTGAGCGAATTATTTCGTCATTCAGCAGACCAAATGCGTGCACAGTCCACCATTTGTGGTCTCATCAGTAAACAATTGGAACAACATTCCACACTTACAAGCACCAGACCTCTTGAGATAAAGACCAGTATTCATTGTGCCTTCCTAAACATCGCTACATTGTGCCTGTAAGCATTTTGTGATTCCTGCAAACGAACACCGCGAACCCTCCGCTCATTTACAATCTCCATCTATTTAGGTAATAGTCTGCCTTTAGATTCCTCTTCTCAAAGTGGACGATATCACACTTTACCACCTTTGACTTCATTTGGCAAGTTTCTGCACTAACTCAACTTATCTATATCCTGTTACAGAGTCCAGATATTTTCATCGCATTATTCCACCCCACCTACTTCAGTGTCACAGGCAAACTTGGACACATTGCAATCCAACCCCTTCTGGGGATCATTGTACAATCATAAATCGGTGAGGGACGACAATAGATCCCTGGGACAGCCCAGTTGTTACATCCTTCCAGCCCGAACAAAGACCCGTTTATACCTACTCTGTATTCTTTGGGGGTAAACATGTTTCAATCCGTGCAAACGCATTCCTGAAAAGCCAAGAGATCTAGAGATCAAGAGATCTAGAGCACGAGCCTTGTACGTGGACCTTGTCAAACGTCTTCTGGAGATCCAGATAGACAATATCTGCAGGTTCCCGTCTTTCCATTCTGATGGCAATAGATTCAGTCAAGTCCAAATCTCAGGGTACAAACGCTACATATATGAGGAGGGAAAGAAGGGAATATAACTCACAGGCAGCAATGTGGCAGTATGGCACTGGGGTCACGTATGGGAACGTGGATCGGAGTTTATGTCGACATCTAAGGTGTCGACAAATGTGATAATATTCATCGTGTCATAGTGTGGCCCAATGTTGGAGCAGGCCTTCCGGCCCACCGTGTCTGGGTTGATCGTCATGTCTATCAATACCGACCCCACTCGCCTGTATTCATTCTACATTCGTTTATGCTTCACTCGTTCACGCACAAGATGCCACTTAAATGCTGTTGCTGTTCTTTGGCTCCACCTCCTCCTCTGCAAGCTCATTCCAGAGACCAGTTGCTCTTTGTGTGAAATCTTTATCCCTCGGATCTCCTTTTAAACCTTCGCTCTCTCGCACTAAATTAAGACCTCTGGTCTTAGACACCCCTACAGTGGGAAACAGGCACTGGCCATCTATCCGATGTGTGCCTATCATAATTTTGTCTCCCTTTATCATGTCACCTGTCAGCTTCCATACCTCCAGGAAAACAGACCTGGCCTATGCAATCTCTCCTGTGAGCCAAAGCCCTCCAATCCAGAGAGCGTCATTGTAAATCGTATCTGCACTCTCTGTAGACTAATTACGTGCTTGTATTGTGTGATGACCAGAACTGCACATCATCCTCCAAGTGCGACCTAACCGACGTTTGGTGCAAATGTAACATGGTGTCCCAAATGTTCCACTGAATGTCTCGGCCGACGAAAGCAAACAGGCCATGCCACGCCTTCTTCAGCAACCTGTCTCCTTGTGTTTCCATTGTCAGGGAACTATGTACTTTTACCCCTTGATCTCTCACTCAACAGGGGCCTGGCAATCACCGTGTATCTCCTGTCATATTCTAACTTCCCAAAATGAACCATTTCGCACTATATAAAGCGAAATTTCTGCTGCCATTCCTTTGTCCACTTTCCCAGTTGATGTGGATTCTATTGTAACCTCAGACAACCTTCTTCCTGTCCACGATACCACCAATTAGGCTGTTTTCTTCAAACTAATTAATTATGCCATCTATATCCTCATCAAAATTATTAATATGCAGGACACACGACAGGGAAGCCAGCGCCGATCTCTGCGACACACCACTGGTCACGGGCCTCCGATCTGTGAACAACCCTCCAGAACCACGTCCATGCACTAAGCCAATTCTGATCGAAACGGTAACTGAATTTCTCGTCACACAAGCATTAGGTGACATGCTGAGTTTTGCTAGCATTTTCTGCCTCCAGTACAGATTTCCACCATTTTTTTTCAAAATTCGTTTCGACCAAATTTGTGTGCGAACCATGGGATGAAAATAAACGGCCGTAAAGAGGCAGAGGTGGCGAGCAGTGCAGCCGCCACTTCCACTTTGAGGTTCGCGGGCTGCCGAACCTGTTGGTAATATCAACCCAGGTCCTGGAGCAGATATCCACAAGTCCGATAAAGTGGGGGATCATTAATCGAGGGAACCGCTGCTCAAAATAGCAGCATGAGCCCCAGTGCCCTCTGATGTACTGATGTCAGTGACCGTGACGTTCTCCTGTACATTAGATTCATCACGCAGCTCGGATGTCAGTGAATTGATCTCATAAAAAAGCAGTGCACCAGACTGGTTTCCGTCATGGGACTATGTCGCACAGGCAGTGGACCCCAAGATCCCTCTATTCCTTCACACGGCTCAGAGTCACGACATTAACCTTGTATTCTGCCTTCAAATTCGATCTTCCAAAGTGTATCACTTCACACTTTTCCAGGCTGAACTCTACCTGCCACTTCTCAGCCCAGCTTTGCATCCTTTCAATGTCCTGTTGTAACCGACAGCACCCTTCTACACTGTCCTCAACACCACCAACCTTCATGCCACGTACAAACTTATTAAGCCACCCTTCCACATCCTCATCCAAATCATTGATAAAAATCATAAAGAGCAGAACAGATCCCTACTGAATACCAGTGGTCATAAACCTCTATCTTCATCAATCTGCTTTGTCACATCCTCAGAGAATTCAATCAGGCTCATGAGGCACGACCTGCCCCTCACAAAGCCATGCTGAATGTCCCTAATCAGCCAATGCCTCTCCAAATGCCCATAAACCATGTCTCTAAGAAAGTTCTCAAACAATTTGCCAGCTTCTGAAATAAGACTCACTAACCTGTAATTCCCAGGGTTATCCCTACTCCCTTTTTTGAATAAACGAACAACATGTACGCCCTCTAATCATTTGGCACTACTCTTGTGGCCAGTGTGGACCCAAAGATCATCGCCAAAGGCGCAGCAATCTCTTTCCTCGCTTCCCGTAATAACCTTGGATATATCCCGTCCGGCCACGGTGACTTATGGATCCTCATGTTTTCCAAAAGTTCCAGCACATCTTCTTTCCTCCCGTCGACATGCCCTGGCGTATCAGCCTGTTGTACACCATCCTCACAAATGTCAAGGTCTCTCTCACTGGTGAATACTGAAGCAAAGTATTCATTAAAGACCTCCCCTACCTTTTACGACTTCAGGCACGTTCCCTCTTTTATTCCTGATCGGTCCTACAGTCACTCTAGTCATCCTATTCTTCACATGTGCAGAATGTCTTGGGATTTCCCTTATTTCCACTCGCCAAGGCATTCCCATGCCCCTTTCTAGCTCTTGTCCATTCTTTAGCTTCCTCCTGGCTATCTTGTAACCCTCCAGAGCCCTGTCTGATCGATACTTTTTAAACCTTACGTAAGCTTCTTTATTCCTCTTGTCAAGATATTCTACGTCTATTCTCAACCACGGTTCCTTCACTGTGCCATCCTGACCCTTCCTGAATGAGACAAACCTATCCAGAACCCCATGTAAGTACTCCATGAACAACCTCCACATTTCCATTGTGCACTTCCCCAAGAACAGCTGTTCCCAATTTACGCTCCCAAGTTCCTGCTCAATAGCATCATAATTCTCCTTCCCCCAATGAAATACTTTCTATGAAGCCTATGGCAGGGGTCGGAGTTATGGTCACTGTCTCCAAAATGTTCTTCCACCGGGAGACCTGAAACCTGATTAGGTTCATTGCCCATTACGAGGTCCAGTGTGGCCTCTCCTCCAGTCGGCCTGACCGCATTTTGCGTCAGGACTCCTTCCTGGACACTCCTAAAAAAACTCTCCCATCTGTCACCTTTACACCTTTATACCTTTACACGAAGGAGGTACCAGTCAATATTAGGAAAGTTGAAATCACCCATGAGAACAACCCTGTTATTTTTACACCTTTCCAAAATCTGCCTTCCGATCTGATCCTCAGTGTCTCTGCTGTTATTGTGAGTTCTGTAGAATACCTCCAACAGAGTGATCACTCTCTTCCTGTTTCTGACTCCCACCCACACTGACTCAGTAGACGATCGCTCCAGGACGTCCCCTTTCTACAGCAGGGACACTGTCCCTGATCAGCAAAGCCACTCCCCCACCTCTTTTACCTCCGTCCCTGCCCCTTTTGAAACATCGAAACCTGGGAAAATCCAGCTGCCATTCCTCGCCTGGTGACAGCCAACTCTCCGTATTGGCCACCACGTGGTCGTTCCATGCACTTACAAGTGCTGTATGTTCATCAGCCTTGTTCCTGATACTTCTCGCATTAAAGTAGACACACTTCAGCCCATCTAGCAGGTCGCAATTTTGCCCTTTCAACTGCCGATCATTCCTCACAGTCTTTCTGTAAGGTGCATCGACTTGTACACTAAGTGCACCAACCTGTCGCTCGGCTGACCATCCCCCTGCCAAACTAGTTTAAACCCTCCCCAACGGCAAGCCTTCCCTCATGAATATTGGTCCCCCGCCAGTTCAGGTGTAACCCGTCCCTTTTGTACAGGTCGTAACATCCCCAGAATAGAGCGTAATGATCCACGAAAAGTGACCGTGAAACCAAATAATTCAACGTCAGTATTACTGACAGAAGGAAAACTTGTGGAGTGGGTCGGTGGTAGTTCCCATTTCAGATGCTTATGTCCAATGCTGAGAGGAGCCGATGGACCAGATTGGGAACCATTCCCAGGTTCACATTGCCACTTTCTGCCTGTGGGAGTGGGGTGAGGACCGGGAATCCCCTTTGTGAAGGGCACTGCATTCCATCACGGTCTGAGCCCACACACGGGCACCGGGGAAACCGACCTGAATGCAATAAATGGGCTTCCAAGAGGGAGACTTAGGCGCCCTCGTAACCTGGTAGTGGAGAGATATCGTGTTTCCTGTTCACTCCCTGCAGAGTTTACAAGTTGCACCTTTGTTATTTGGGGTGTCCCTCCTGTAGTAAAGGCAGGTGGAAAGAGCTCCCTCACACTGCAGGCACCCACCCTCCCTCCACAACACGGCCCTCTCTGCATCCCTATCGGCCCCGCCTTCCCCTCTCTGGGCTTTATTGTCCTTAGATGCTGTTCACGTTCTGAAACGTCCCCTTTCCCGTTTCGGAGCATCCTTCACCCAGCACAGTGGATTTACTCCATTTCCCATCTCTCCTCCGCCCCTGAATGAAGTGATTGAACGCAGTGCATTTTACACAGGGGGTTACTGGTCCTCCACCCTCACCCACAGCCAGAAAGCGGCAAGGTGAGCTAGCAGCCCTCGCAGTTTTACTATTTAGTCACAACTGCAATTTGCTTTAACTGCTGGAATGTCTGCTGCCCAGCCCTCAACTATCCTCTTGGTTGCCTCTTCAAAAAAAAACCTATAATGTACTTCCCACGCTCTAAGCCGTGCTAACTATCTCGAATCACACTTTACCTAACGGAATGCTGTTAGATCCTGCCCATCAGAAGCCCTTCCAGTAGATTATTCAGCACTAATGTCAGAATCACCAGCCTGTGGTTCCCGCCTTTGCTGCCCTTCATAAATAATGGTGCAACATTAGCCACCCTCCAGTCTTCCGGAGCCTGACCTGTAGCGAAAGATGAAGCAATTATCTCTGCGAGGGTCTCCGCATTTTGTTCCATGGCTTCTCACAAGGTCCGAGGATGCACTTGGTGAGTGCCTGGGGATTTATCCTCATTAAAGTGTTTTACATCCAACAATTCCCCCTCCTTGGCACTTCCTATTTACACTGCGTTGTTTTATCATTAGCCTTCAACTGCTCCCATCCACCCTCGGACCGGAGGATCTTCACACAAGGCAACCACGCCTAACTCTATGGTCATTATATATTATGGTCTTATCCGTCCACTTACATCGTCTTTGCAACAGTGTTTCCAAGTCTGAGGAAATTTCTCCGACCTAAAACTCTTCCGCTTTACACAGATTCTGACCGACCTACTGAGCGATAGCAGTATTTTCTAATTTTATTTCTGATTTCCAGCCACTGCAGTTTTTTGTGTTGATTTGTGAAGTCAAGCATCGCTCCCTTTGGGGGCGAATAAATCCCAGTAATATTTCTGGGGAATTTCTTGTTGTATATGTTATTTCTTGGATAGATAATTTCTGAAGGGATATTGTGACTTAAATTCCTTCTGGAATCAAGAACCGACAGAAAGACCTCATCACCAATGTATGACAATAACCGCTGGAAATAGTCGGAGAAGGCCTGAAGACTTGGAGCAAACAAAGTCCCTAATAGAAATGTAAACTTTTTTTGAGTGTCGGTGCTACTGAACTCCCAGCAACTGGAAGAGTTGGGCAACGTGTTTGACCAAAGGTGTTCACAGTTCCAGTGGAAATATATTGTCGGGAAGTCCTTGATTTGATTCCAGAAGACAGCCGGTTCCCTGTCCTGTGTTACGGACTAGGACTATTAATGAGTGTTCCTTTAAGATAGTGTGTGTGTGTGTGTGTGTGTGTGGCGTGCTTACGTCAACAGAAGATAAAGAACGTC
>JARFYF010000075.1:61668-73155 GCA_030265395.1 Rhina ancylostomus
TCTCTCCCTCTACTCCCTCCCTACCTCGCTCTTCCCCTCCTCCCCTCCCTATCCCCACTCCCTCCCTCCACTCCATCCTTCCATCCCTCACTCTACCCCCTCCCTCGCTTGGAGACAACTTCCTCCACACTCTCTCCTATCCAGGACAGCGGGGGACCCACCCCCGAGGGCCGGCATGGAACCGATGAGAAGTGCGTCCTCCCTTGCCGATCACCGATAAATCAGGCAATTCACCGGTTTCAGCCGCAGGAAGCCCCTTCACCCGTCGGTGGGGAAACCGGTTCACAAACGACTCCCAACTTCAGCCGGAGCGAAATGGAAATAAATAAAAAAATCGACACGTTTTCTCTGAGGTTTGTTCGGATTTCACCGGGAGTTTGGGGTGGGACCGGGAGGCGGGGTCTGCGTAGGTAACGTCCCCCTTCGGCGGGTCCGCCTCCACTCTTGGTTACAACCAGCGATTAACATCCCCACGCACCAATGGTTTCAGAGGGAAGGCGAGAGAATGTGGTTGAAAATAATCCGCCATGATTGAATGGCAGACCAGACTCGATGGGCCGAATGGCCTAATGATTCTCGTAGTCAATTCAGTACCTCCTCACCCCCTACTGCTGCTTCCAGCTTCGCACATCAGCCTCTGCACTAACTCCCTACCACAGCCGAACCGAACCACCTGTTCTCCCCCTTATGATTTCTCCTATCACCATGACCTTGGTCCAGCCATCACCCACCACTACCCACCCTGTCCAAACCCACATCAGTACACACCCTGCCCCAGTCTCCATCCCGCCCATGCCCTGCCACTGTCCACTCCGCACTCACCTCCCCCTCGGTTGTCCACCCTGCCCCCATCCCCCACTGGTGTCCATCTCGCCCATTTCTCCCCACCACCTTCGACATACAGGTCACCTTCCCTCCACATCCACTCCTGATCAGGGGCTCAACCTCAAACGTCAAGCCTCCCTTTGTCTGCACGGATGGCGCATGACCTGCCGAGTTCTTCCAGCAGTCTGTTCTTGTGATTCAGACCATCCATGTCACAGAGGGACAGCAGGACATTCACTCCCAGTCATTCCATTCTTCCTGCTCGTCATCCGATTCCATTCCCAACCCACTTCCCCCACCCACACCCACCCTTCATACCCCACTGCCCCATTGCTACCTGTGGTCCCACAGCTCAGGGATTGGAGTCCTGCTCCTGTAAATCATATCAAATATCAGTGGGGCTGCTCCCCGAGAGTTCCCCTGAACAAACCTGGATCACACTCCCCAATCGATGGAACTGTTGCTTCTTCCAACTGTTAAAGTGACTTGCAGCTCCGAGTACATCGATTCTGTAAAGGTCTTGGGCAGTGACAGAAGTCAAACAGTAAGGCCAAGGGACCCACACTCCATGTGAGGAACTCTGTTTCACCGATACAAAGCCCTGGTCTGCCTGTCCCGGGAGAACGGAGATCAGTGCACAGCCCCACACCAGGGGAGGGAGAATCCAGCCTCAGTGACAGCAGTTGGACTGACCAGAATGATCCCGGTATTCCAGCGTCATGTGATGTGCAGAGATTCCCACCCAGTATATATCCCTGGGATATGGAAAGTCGAAGAGTGATGCAATGGAGGTTTCAGAAAATCAGAGGGATCAGTTGGAGGAGAAGGAGAGAAACTATTTCTCCCTGGAAGTCTGACTATCGGGGCCAGAGTCTGATCATCAGAACTGGAGCCTCAGCCCAGATCCCCACAGGCCGAGGACACGTCCATTGACAGCCTCTGTCTCACTTGTTTCCGGCAGCAAGACCCACACAACGTGCAGCAGTCGGTGCGTCGGCATTTCCACCCCTCAAATCATCAGATGTCAAACAGCACATCCGGAACTGACAAACGATTATTAATTTCACCATCGGAATTGTAATGTAAATACAGAGTAGCTTTTTAATTTGTGGGTCAAATCAAAATAATTTGTTCACAGTTCAGTTCCAACCGGACAATTAAGAAACGATGGGTAAATAATAATAAACGAGGGTAAATAATCCGTCTCATTTATCACCATCACTCTGCATCAGGTGACCACTGATTATACAATCACACTTCATTGCAGCGTCCAAGATCACTGTCGACCCAGGGACAACTACTGAGATAATTGACAAGTTACCATTGTATCAACAGGCTGCAGCAGGGACTAGAGAAAAAAAATCCAGCTGCAACATGGCCGAAACGGTTCTCTCCTCAGATGGTCCCACCCCTCGGAAAATGAATGCCATCACTGGTGTCCCAGACTGAGCCTCACCCTGGGCCCTTCCTGTCGGTGCAGTTCCCCATGGACAAGGGGACGTGGGGACGTGCTTCTGAGTCATGAGGCAATAGGACCGCCCGTAATACCACAATCCCCTCAGATCGAGCTGGGAACCGGTACAGCCGCTGGGTTGTATATCCGGGGCGCAGCCGTTGAAAGGGGTGGGCGGTCCGTCGGCCAGGAGTGTTCCTATCCCGAGGCCGTTGATATTCTTAAAGCAAGATATTCACCGACACACACTCATTCCGCGTCTGGTTCCCCGCAGTGACCTCAGCTTATTCTCTCCACCTGAACTGAACTGATTCTCCCACAGCCTGAATGATGTTGAAGAGTAAAGAGGAAATAAACAGGGTCAGTAACAAGGGACAGGGGTTAACAGCAACACTTGGGGACAAATGTCACCAGAAATGCCCGTGGGCCAACTGATAATGAATGACATTAACATCCACGTGATCAGCTCCATATTCGGGAGGGTCAGTAGCAGACGGCAGAGAGCTGGGACTGATCGCTCTGTGAAGGATTTTTGCCCAGATCCAGCACCCTCAGTGAACGGTTTGTACTGAGAGCGGAGGTGAGATTCTCAGTGCAAGAATCTGTGAGATCAAGATCTCTGGAGATGAGAGAAAGTGAGGGTGAAGGATACAGAGGGACAGGAGACGGTGCCAATCCCCAGTGTTTATCAGTAACACAAGTACTGATCCCACAGGTTGAAACTCTATTCGAGTACCCTTGGGACCTGACCGCTGAATATCCTGACAGCTGGTGAGCGAACACACCCAGAAACAGAGAACAAATCAAGAGAGACACATTCACACTGATTACACATTCCACAGTCAGTGAATGCACTGTTGGACAGGGGGATCTTCATGGCATTTCTGCAGGTGATGCAGGCAAATTTACTGGAATTGTGCTCCACATTTAAAAACCTCCTGGGTCACACACTGTCCGACTCTCCAGACGACATTCTTCCCCAGATCGCACACTGTCCAACCCCTCACCCCTCCCCCCCCATGCACCATCCATCCCTGGGTCACACACTGCTCGATCTCCATCCTCCTTAGGTCACACACTGTTACATTTCCCTTGTGAATCCGAGAATTGTCCAAATCTGCCACGTGCTCGGTGACTTCAATGTTCTGATCTGCAAAAGGAAATGGAGAAAAGTAAACACAATGTTGATCCCCTGTCGGGAAGCATCATTCCGTCCGGTACTGAGCGACAGAGTCACATCACCAAACATAACCTGAAACCACTTGTGGCCTGTCCTACTGATCCACAGTCTGTTCAACAGAGATGTATCAGGTGTGTCCATTCCACCCTGTGTGCAGTAAACCCATTCCCGCTCTCATGGATCATCTCCCGTCTCCCGCAACATTCACTATTCCCATATGGTATTACCCAGTTCAGCAAATTACCATTGTGGATGGAGCCTGCCGATCTCCGGGTACACAAAGGTCTCGAACGCGGCCGCTGGGAATTTAAATTCAGCTAAATAATCAAATGATTAAATAATCTGGAATAAAATGTCATTACCCCCAGTGGCTGGCATGCCGCTACTAACAATTAGTAACTACTTCAGCTGTATCCTAGTGAGAGCCACATCCTTGAACAAGTGGGAAATCCTCCGAACTATAATACGTCTTTTGGTGCCTTCACTTGCACTGCACAATCATGTGGATATGAAGCATTGACTCCAATCTCCTTTTGATTTACAAGGCCAGTGTGCATCATCGGTGGGGCTGGAGACGTTGATATAATTACAGTGTATAACTCTCTGAAGTTCCTGCTGTGGACAAACAATCTCCCTTCACTTGCCAACACACTCACTGCAACCATCCAAAGACTAAACCAGATGTAATGCACCACCAATCCGTTACCCAGTCCTTCCCTCCCCCTCATCTCCACGGAGTCACAGTTCTGAGCTTTTTCTCCCCAAGAAAAGGGCAATCCCCAGCTCAACAATGGCAAGGAGATTGTTTAAATCAGAGGAGTGCGATCCCTGCACATCCAGCAATTGGTCTCAGCAGCCAACCGTGTGAAAGGGCCAGATTCCCATTCCAAAATTTGATTGGACCAGTTGACTCGTCAGGATAATCCGACAGTTTTGCTCCCAACATTACAGACATGAGCCACAATTATGTGCCAAAATTATTATAGTTACTTGACCGATTTTTCCAACAGGCCTGACTGGATTGAACCAGTATTTGGGGATGGTTATTTGACTTTTTGGGCAGAGCAGTGGCATTTTAAATATAACCGTGACAACCGTGAGTTGATGCACAGTGGGGTTGTCATCTGAGGGCAGGACGTAGACAATGAATTGTCAAGATCAAGGGAGTACTGAGGAACACAGCAACCTTGACGTATGAAATCAGATATCGCCGACGTTGGCAGCACAGGGAGACGGCGTGGTGAAGGAAGCAGATAGGATATGTGCCTTTATTAGGTGTGCCAGAAAATACAGGTGCAGGACATCTTGGTACAACTTTACAAAATATTGATGAGGCAACATTTGCAAAAGTGCGCGCAGTTCCTGTTAGCATACAATAGGAAGGACGTGAATGCACTGAGGAGCGTGCAGGGGACATGCTCCAGTCCTGAGGAAGGATATTCAAACTGAAACATTATTTCTTTCACTTCCCATGAATATGGTCTGATCTGCTGAATATTTCCAGCATTTTCTGTGTTTTACATTTCCAGCACCTGCAGTGATTTTGATTTTTTTCACCAGAGGTATCGCCTGGGATGAAATGTTTCAGTGATAAGATGGGTGGGGCTCGTTGTTGTGGGGCAGAGGAGAACAATTTGAGATATGACAGAGGTACACATAATTATGTGAGACACAGACAAGGAGAAAGTAAACTGGTCATCGAATCAGTCATACAGCACAAAAATGGGCCCTTCGGCCCAACTGCTCAATGCTGACCAAGATTCTCATCTAAGCTTGTCCCATTTGCCTGCATTTGGCTCACATACCTCTCAAACTTCCCTATCCATGTATTATCCAATTGCATTTTAATTGTTAACGTACCTGCCTCAATTACTTCCCCTGCCAGCTAATTCTATATACTGACCACCCTCTGTGTGAAAACGTTACACCTCAGGTTCCTATTAAATCTCTCCCCTCTCACCTTAAACCTACATCTTCTAGTTCGTGATTATACACCCCGGGGGAAAAAAGATTGTGCGCATTCACCCCATCTATGCTCCTCATGATTTTTTCACCTCTAAGAGATCACCCCTCATTCTCCTATTCTCCAATATAAACAGTCCCAAACTGTTCAACGTCTCTCCGTAACTCAGTGCCTCGAGTCCCGGCAACATGCTCATCACAACATCTTTCCTCTAGCAGGGTGCCCAAAACTAAACACAATATTCCAAATACAGCCTCACCAACCTTCTGTACAACGGCAACTTTACATCCCAGCTTCTATGCTCAGTGCCCTGACTGATGAAGGCCAGCTTGCCAAATGCCTTCTTCACCACCCTGTACACCTATGACGCCACTTTCAGGAAACCATGTACTTGCACTCCTGGGTCCTTCTGTTCTACGACACTCCCTTGGTAACTGCCGTTGACTATGCATGTCCAAGCCTGATTTGTTTTCGCAAGAAGCATCACTTCACACTTATCTGAATTAAACTCCATTTGCCGTTCCACAATCCACTTACCCAGCTAATGAAGATCCCCCTATTAATCCTGAAGACCATCTTCACTGGCAACATCACCACCTATTTTAGTGTCACCTGTAAACTTACTGACCATGGCTTATACATTCTCATCCAAGTTATTGACATCGATAATAACTAGGAATTAGCCAAGCACCGACCCCTAAGAAACACCGCTAGTCAAGGGTGTCCTGTGAGAGAAACAACCTTCCACCATCACCCCCTGCTCCCCACCAGCAAGCCAACAGTGCATCCAATTCGCTCGCTGTCTCTGGACTGCATGTGAAATTTCCACAGCAGCCGACCACGTGGAACCCTGTCAAAGGCCTTACTGAGATCATACGGACAACGTACAGAGGGCAGAGGTTCCAAGACCAGAGGGTATAGATTTAGGCAGAGGAGTGGGAGGTTCAGAGTGATCTGAGAATAAAGGTTTATCACTCAGAGGGTAGTCGAAACCTGGAACGCACTGCTCGACGTGGTGGTGGAGGCCAGTACTTTCACCACATTTAAGAAGTGGACGAGCATTGAAATTGACAGGATACAGTCGGCTAAGAACCAAGGACTTGGCTCTTGATAAGTGGCACCAGGACAGACAGCGAGTCAATGGTCAGAATAGGCATGGCAGGCCAAAGGCCTGTTTCCGCGTTGTATGATCTATGACACTAGACGTGCTAAACTAACGACTGTGGCACCGCAATCCATTTGGTTCAAACCTCCACACCACTCTCCAACTTGAAATAACTGTACCCCTTTATCCCCATTGATTACATTCGTTTCTGTCCAGCTATCACACAGAGTTCAACAACTTCAGCAAAATAGCGGGCAAGTGGTGCCTTCTTCCAGCAATGTTGGTTTCTGTTTACAAACCTGCTCCTCTCACTGTGCCGGAATCACTGATGAAATCTGACTCTCAGCACTGTGTTCACATCCCCCAGCATCGGAGCTTGAACTATCTCACTGAGAGTCTGATGCAGACCCAACCCCTGCACTCTGCACAGGAGGGCACATCTCTCCTGCTTCTGACATTTAAAGTAGCCAAGGAATGGTATTCAGATTCAGATTGAAGGTTAGGGTGGACCTGGCAATTCATGCGTCCCCCCTCCCCGCCCCACAGCTGGTTCCACCAGTCTGCGCTTCCTCTTCCTTCCATCTCCAGGAAGGCTGCATCTCCACACAAGCTGCTCACTTGAGAAGTCTGTTTATACCTGTGACTTAGGAAACCACATCACTGTCGCTCTCCTGTGACGGTGTCTGACCAGCTCAGCACTGGGTATCCTCCTGCTTCCCTGCTCACACTCTTCCTCAGCAAGCCGCGCTCCTCACTCATCGTCATTGAGCAGATCACAAAACCCCAACCAAGATGATTTCTTGGACAGTTCCTGTGTCCCTCCGCCAATCCTGTGCTTCCCCTGGAGATTATAACTCTCCCTCCTCAGCCCCTTCCCCGTTCCCTTTTCCTTTGTGAACTCCGGGTATTCGCACTACATCCGAACCCACAGTCAGGACATTTATATCTCACAGAAGGCTGTACAAACCCTGGTCCTTCTCTGATGCAGAGGTCACTGCGTCCCTTTCCCCATCGACACTCCTCATGCCGGTGACGGGTGTTCCCAAATTCTGGTGTCCTGTAACAAACAGAAGCTTAACAGGAGAGCTGGACAGTAATTAGGATGAAAAGGGAAAGCTTACATTTCGAAATGACACACACACTGTCTGTCCCAATGGAACAGATCCTCCCTTGTTTACAGAATTTAGTTTGGGACCCACCCTCCCAGGGTCGCGCACCATCCCGTCCCCCGGAACCCACCCTCCCGGTTTGAGCACCGTCGCATCCTCCGGGACCCACCCTCTCCTGGTTGCGCACTGTCCGCTTGATCCACCTTAATTGGACACCACACCCTCTCAGCCCATGCAGACGGGACACCCCCCCACCCTCTGCTTTCGCACAGTCGGGACCCACAACCTCTTCGCCCACACAGACGGGATCATCCCAGCCTCTGCACCCACATAAACGGCAACTCCCACACTCTGCACTCGCACAGGCGACACCCACTACCCTTTGCACCTGGACAGACGGGATCCCCCTGCACCCACACAGATGTCACACCCCGACCCTCTGCACACACATTCGGGACAACCCCCCACCCTCTGTACACACGCAGTCGGGAAACACTCTGTACGCACAGAGTCGGGACTCCCCCCAACCGCTGCACACACACACACAGCCACACACACACACACACACACACACACACTCGGGACACCTCCCCACCCACTGCACGCACTCAGTCAGGACACCACCCACCCTCTGCACACACAGTCCGGACAAACTCCCACTCTCTGCACCAACTCAGTGGGGACACCCCCTGCAGAGACACAGTCGGGACACACCCCCACACTCTGCACACACGCAGTCAGAACAAACCCACACCGTCCGCACACGCACTGTCTAGACACCCTCCTACCCTCCGCACACACACTGTCGGGACACCCTCCCACCTTCTGCACACACACACACAGACGGAACCCTCCCAAGAGCCCCGTCCGCGAAACAGCAAAAAACTAATTCCATACAAACCCGTGTTCCAGCCCGACCCGGCGGAGCTCGGTACCACTCCCCGGGCACCAGACCTGCCCCACTCACTCGCCGAGCACCAGCCCGACCCTGTCCCACTCGGACCCGTCCCCGATTTACATAAACCCGGCCCCTTCATTACTGCCGCCCGAACAGAAGAGCCGGGAATACCTGGAGGACCAGGCCCGTGTCTGTGCGTTTCCGGAGGTCGCCACAGTGCCACTAGTGGCCGGATGACCGAAGGAGCAATGCAGCGGGCCCGGCCGTTCGGCCCCTTCCATGGGTACCCAACCTCCGCCTCAACTCCACCCAACTGACTATGGGAGAACATTAATGACAAGAGTTGTTTCCCCTCAGCAATCAGCAGTTTAACTGATTCAGACACAACTACTTATCAGTGACAGGGCTGTTTATGGTCCACATTGTCAGGGCGTTTAATTTACTTGGAGATATCAAAGACTGCAGCGAGTGCACGTCTTCTATGGACTAATTTACTGACTGCAGACCTCGCTTGCAATTCACGTCTCCATTAGGTGACCAATCACACAAAACTGAATTCAGTGGTGAAACCCTGATACTTCCCTTCTTCCTCCAACAACATCAATAAAACCATGTTTATCCAAACACTAACTGATGATACCTTGTATTGACCAAAGCCGCCCCAGACTAGACCGTCCTGGGATGTTCTCCACAGAAACACTTGGGGATCTGTGAACCAGCCCGAGACAGACACCATACCGTCCAATCCACCAACAACACGGCACAGCTGGGTTCACTGCAGATTTCAGGGGGACTTTAAATCACACCACACTGAATTCAGTGGTGAAATTGTTGTCCACCTGAAATCAGTGAAAATCTCGATTATTTTTTAAACGAAGCGTTCCCGCCTCTGACGTCACACGCCGGCGACCCACACACGTATGACGTCACACAAGGCTACATGCACATCTGTGACGTCACACACGGACTCCCCGCACAAGTATGAGGTCACACACGGGCTGCCCACACACGCGTCGCCCGGCTCGCGGACCTGACGTCACACACACGCTGCTCAGCCTCGGTTTAATGGCCGAGGGTGGGCACACCAACCGCCACGTGACCTTCCAACTGTCAACAGAGGAGGGTCGAGCAATTGTGTTCCCATTGGTGCGAGTGACGTCAATCACTCTTTATAACCAATAGCGGAGGCAGACCCGCCGAGGGGCCGTTACCCCCGCAGAACCCGCGTCCCGCTCACTCTCCAAACTCCCGGTCAAACCCAAACAAACCTCAGAGCGAATGTGCCGCTTTTTTATTTATTCCCATTTCCCACGGGGTGGAGTTGGGGCCATTTGTGAACCGGTTTCCCCACCGACGAGTGAAGCGACATCCTGCGACCGCAGCTTGTGAGTGGACTTATTAATAGGTAAGAGGCAGGAGGAGGCCTCTCGGTCCATCGGCTCCATACAGGCCCCCGGGGTAGGAAGACCCGCAGGCCTGGACTGGAGAGCGTGAAGGAAGAGGTTGTCTCCGAGGGAGAGAGCCTTTCATTCCGTGTGTAGAAGGTAGAGAATGGCCAACTCCACTGTTCCTGACGCTGATGTTTCAATGCTGCTGTTCAGTGAGGCTGGGGGGATGCGCACACACCTGAGGGGTCATTAATATCGGAAATATTGGAATTACATCAGCCTGTTGCCACCTCCGGTGTGAACTGTGTGTCTGTTCTGGGGTGAGGATCGAGCCCGTGTCGCTGGGAGTGGGGCCGGGGGAACTGTGGCTGCGGGGACGCGGAGGGGGCAGATCCGGACGTCAGAATAAAATGCAGTTGCTGTTACGGTGAGTGAGCTGCAGCAGGAAACGGGTGTGGGGTAAGAAGCTGAGTCACCGGGTCACGTGACTCCGCCTCCCGTTTCACCGACGGCTTCCAGGGTTGTTTCCCAGGCCCCGCCTCCTGATGTCACAGAGACCACACTGAGCATGCTCATATGGTTTAAAGTGCGGTTTCCTTCCGGACGTGTTGGGGGATCGTCTTCGGTTCCGGGACTGGGAGAGGACCTGGCCTGCGGGGAGTGGAGCTCGGACAAGGCCTACAGCCTGTGGTGCGGGTACAAGTTCCCATCGGTGAGTATTTTCGATGATGCCGGGCGAGTGAGGCCTGATGTTGCGCAGCACCTTTGCTGCGCCGAACCTGCCGGGGTCGGCCCGGCTGGCAAGGGTTTACATGGAAGCCGCCTGAGATCAGCCGCTGTTGGGGTTCTTATGTTCTTCAGTTGTACCTCCCTGGGTCTCTGACTCCACCACCCTGTTCAGCAGTGGTGTCGGGAGCCCCTTCTGGACTATCGCCCGGTGCCTTCGTATATGTAATGATTCCGGGATGTTGGCTTCAACCATTCAGTCCATTCCTTCACTGCCGAGCGAAATCGTTTCACTTCAAGTTTATTGTTGTCACAGTTGTACATATACAGGGTGAAAACGCCATGAAAATTATTTTTTTTGCAGCAGGAGAGAAACATCAATACGAACCTGCATTGATATAAATTATACGTAACCATTGCATAGCGTAATTGCAAATTTGGATCGCTGCTCTAATATACAGGTCTACGTCTGAGTGAAGCTGCCTCTGCCGCCCACTCAGTTAAGGCAGTGAGTTTCAGAGGTGTCTCTGTGTGTACTGTATGTGTTGTTGGTAATTGGTTTATTATTCTCACGTACTGAAACACAGTGCAAAGCCTGCGTTTGCATGCCATCCTTCCAGGCACAAGTACATTAAGGAACTGTAATAAAACAAAAAGTACCTGTGTTACTCTAGCACTAGTTGCCATAGTATTGGTCTACCTTTGGGTATACTTTGGCTCCTAGTTGCTTAGAGTGGTCTACTCTAGAGAAGTCCTGTGTTCTCTATTCCTTTTGAAGATCCATTTGTGTTGGGATTCCTCTTCCGAACTCTGAGGCAAGATTCCTTCCAGTTGCTGCCT
>JARFYF010000075.1:101949-125094 GCA_030265395.1 Rhina ancylostomus
AGAAATGGCGGATGAACTAAATATGTATTTTTCATCCGCCTTCACTGTGGAAAACACCAGCAACATGCTAGAACTTCGAGGGAGTTGGGGAGGGGTGGGGCAGACTTTAGTTCAGTCGCTATTACCAAGGAAAATGTGCCTGGGAAGCTGAATGGTCTGAAGGTGGATAAGTCACCTGGACGGGATGGACTATGCCCCAGGTTTCTGAAACAGATTGTGGAGGCATCACCAGTGATATTTCAAGAATCAGTAGAGTCAGAAATGGTTTCGGTGAACTGGTAAAATCGCAAATGTCACTCCACTCGTTAAGAACGGAGGGAGAGAGGCAAACGACAAGAGATGATAGGCGTGTAGGTCTGACGTCACTGGTTGGTAAGATTATAGAGGTCATTAGTAAGGATCAAATTTCGGGGTATTTGCAAGCTCAGGGTAAAATCGGTCGAAATCAGTATGGTTTACTTCAGGGGAGATCTCGCTTGAAAGATCTTCTGGAATTCTTTGAGGAAATATGCGGCAGAAGGAACCAAAGGCAGTCAGGGGATATTGTTCACTTGGAATTTCAGAAGCTCTTTGGCAAGATGCCGCAGACCAGGCTGCTAAACAAGGAGTCCATGTTATTAAAGCAAAGGTACCAGCATGGATATAAGATTGGCTGGGTGGTAGAAGACAAAGAGTGGTAATGAAGGGGACATTTTCTGTTGGCGACCGATGACTCGTGGTGTTCCTTGGGGGTCAGCATTGGGTCTGCAACTTTCCACCTGAAAAGTTTATGATCTGGATGACGGAATTTTAATTCGGAGGAAACAGCACACTGATTAGCATTAACTTTGCCCCAAGGATACCTTTCTTTGAAGGCGGCAATTAAGGTAAAAACGTTGCATTACTTCGGCAAAATGAATCATCATTCTTTCCCATCGCTGGACTTCTATCAAAACACGTTATGTTTTGTGAATAAAAGAAACCGGAGGCAGTCGTCAGCTTAAATTTTGGGACGTAATTCGCAAGGTGCCACATTAAAAGATACTGGGGTCCATAAAAGTTCATTTTAGTGGTGGTAAATATACGGCGAATAACAGTCTGTATGACAAGCAGGAGAAGGAGTCATCCGGGTCTTTCTGATTAGCATGTTTCGCGATCTATGCCATCAGGATCACTGCTGGACCTACTTTTTAGAATTTATATCAATCATTACGACGGCATGGTTTCAAAATCTACTGACGCCACACAGGTGGATTGGTAAGGAATTTATGAAGGGGAAATAACGTGATGAAGCCGAGATAATGGAAGGTTAATACATGGGTGAAAATGTGGCAGAAACGGGATAATGCAGCAACTGCGAAAATAAGCGTCTCTGAAGGGCAAATTCAAACGAATAAGCAGATTGCCTGAATGGTGAGAGGTCACAGAACTCTCGGTGAGTCAGCAGAGCACTTTTAACAGAACAAATACCGGTCCTCCCTCGGTTACCAACGCCCGTCTTGTTTACAACCGTACATAGGAATTGTACAATTTGCTCAGCCGAATAATGAAATACGGTCTGTCTGTCTCTTTCTCCCACTCTCTCCATATCTCCACCAACCCCCTCACTCGCACACAGACATACTATTTCCCGCACCTATCACATTCACGCCCTCTGAAACTCCAAGCCGACTTTCTTTGTCACGGAGTTTCAACGTGAAAAGTTAACGATTTTTCCTTCTACAAATTCTGTTCGCCCTGCTGACTGTTGATAAATGTTATTTATTACAACGGAAGCAGAAACAGATAACAAAGCGGACTGTGGCTCTCGGTTCAGGCCACCACGGGTCCGTGAAATCAGTGGCACTGAACCAATTGACAGCGGATGTAAGTGTTGGACTCGAAGCTGTCGCTTTCAAATTTGGAGTTCTCGACGCTCGCTGATGATATGGTGTTCAGCCCCGCCCCGGTAATGGGAGATGAGACAACGAAGAACAGGGGCCAGGGCCTTGACTGGAGTCCGGAATGCCACCACTGACCTGAGCTCTGTTCTCGGATTTATGAAAGAACCGAATAACTGAGTTGACCGGATATGTCATCGCTCGAGTCACCTGATCCCTGAACTTGGACTGAGTCACGGCGTAAATAAACGTGTTCATGCAGCAACTTACGTTCGCTAGCGCGTAGCCAAGCTGCGCAAAAATATTTTCTAAACCAATGCCGGCCCCTCCTGTTCCCTTAATTTGATAATAGACGAACTCCACGGCAACAGAAGGATGAAGCTGCCGGAGAGGGTGAAGAGTAAAGCTACAGACCTTCTCCTGCTCTCCATCTCCGGGTCACTGCGGTTAACCCCCTTGCTCTGACCCCTAAGCCCCTGACAGACCCGCCTGGCTACTAAAATATACCTGACTGTCAGAGAGTTGAGCAGCAGAATTAGCGCAAACGGGAGCAACGGAGTTAAAACGGTGTCGAACCAGTCAAGTCCGACCCACCCGATGTCAGTAAAATAACTTGGCTTGGGATCACAGAACAATGGGACATTGTTAATGATCTTTCCAGGTTCTGCTGCAAAATAAAGCGGAATATTTTTCAGAGAGAGAATTCCGGTTGTTGTTTGCACCACAGCAGCAGTTTTCACGGTGCAATATTTGGTTTTCAGCTTCTGGCAACAAATAGCGACAAACCGATCAAAGGTGAAAGTGACGGTGAACCAGACTGAACAATTTGTGGTTATTCGGCGCAGTACATGGATAACGGCGCAAACAGGAGTGATGTCCAGGAAACACAATGGGAATTAATGATATTTGATTTGACTCAAGATTACTTCAGTGACAATGACCAGCAGATCCGTCGCCGCCATGGCCACCAGGTAGCGAGTGGTGCAGGTGCAGGTGCAGAGGCCGCACTTTCTCCGGGACAGGCTCACAATCGCCACCAAATTCGCTGGAGGGAAACAAAAGAACATGCGCCGGCGATTACCAAACAACAACTCTGTGGTTCTGATGGCAGTTTGAAATTTATTTATCAGAAAAATAGCATTCACCAAGGCAGAGCCTGTATTTCAGAAAAAAAAAATCGGCACCACACCAGATATCGGAAACATTCCCGCTTCAGGTTAAATTTGAGACGAATACAGTTACTGTCAAACAAAAGCTGCTGGAAGAACACATGTGGGGGGCGGCAAGCTGCATCTTTGGCGGCAATGGGATGACGGGTGCCTTGGATCAAAGCCCTGCATGAGGACCGATGCAGAGTTCAGACCCGAAACCTCGCTAATCCCTTTTCTTACACAGATGTTGCTTGACCTGCTGAGTTCCTCCAGCAGTTTTTGTTTGATCCCGACACCAGCATCTGCATCTCTTCCGTACCCAGAATCGTTGTCAATGACGATGACGGAACGAACAACCGATTGTTCTTAGAATACAGATTTGACGAATACTGAGAGGCATCGAGGCAATCATTCTACATATTTACATGGATCTGGCTGTGTTTTTCACGTCTCTGGAAAATTGGAATCTGAAAGTAAGGAAGGGGCATTTCAGAGGAAAGGGTGCGGACAATTTAAGGACCGGCAGCAGAGTGGGCCTTCAACTGGACCAGCAGCTCACGGAGAACAATTCTGTAGTGATGGCCACTCCCAATACTGATGAACCAAGTTGGAAAATTCTGGTGAAAACCCATAGTCAGAGAAATCCTACTGTGACAATGCACCGCTTTGCGACAGGACAACTGTGTCATATGCTCTGCTGAAGTCAGTAACTAACAATCAGTGCATTTATTAATCTGTCAGCTCATAGCAATAACACCTCTCCCGAAAGACAACAACTCTGTATCGTGCACGACTTCACAAAAGTCATGACATTTTGAGGTTTATTTTTGGTTGACTGAATGCAAGGAAAGGAATTTCTGACTCGGGATATTTACATGAACGAAGTGGTTTTCCTGATCGTATCTCTGTATCACAGTCAACCTTGAAACATCTTGTAACATTACTATTAACAGAGTTTCAGCAGCGCAGACACGGTGTTACAGAATTTGAATTATTGCCATCACTCACCGGGAACTCCAATGATGGCAATGATCACGTACAATATTCCGTCGTCACTCGCAAACGTTTGCCACATTTCTATGTGTACCTGTTCTACTCCGATGATTCTGTGAGCAATTCCTCCGAATGGAACGTTGAGACAGCGCTCTCCCAGAACCTTTATACGATTTGGAGTCTTCATGGGGATGGGTTTCGACATTTCTTTCTGAATATAGCAAACCAATGACGACAGTGGAGTGAAATCCCTTTTGGTACGGATTACATTAAGTTCAGAAATATAATTGAGGAACTTAAACTCGGGGAAAATCCGATCGCATTAATTAAAAAAATGGTACATCTATTCTCCAATGAGATTTTTTTCAGATGCCTCAAGGTTACGTGATGTGACTGATGTGTATTTCTAAATACTTCATTCAGCAAAGGAATTCCAAATGCCATTGGCCCTGTCAGAAGTGAACAATGCATCTCCTCGAACAAACGCATTGCATATAACTGTGGAAACGCCTCAAACGTTGAGAATTGGACCGCATCAATATAGAGCAGTTCCTTGTGGCAAGTAGAAGAAGTCACAATGAAATATAAAAGGTCAAACCGATGAGCTGATAGTGTATTAAATTAAAAGTGACAGAAATTGAACTGGTGACCAAACCGGATGAGCGTTAATTTTAACAGGTGGTCACTCGGAAAACAATAATGCTAAAAGCTCACAAGGTGGGAGTCAATAATTGTTGAGGCTCACCGGGAGAGCTTCAATAATTTCATTGGATAACAGGGAGAGGGTGAGTATTTACACCGAGCTCACCAGAAGCCTGAACATGAGAGGGTTGCCATCAATCGGAGATCACCAGGAGAACGCCAATATTTACAACCGTGCCATGGGGACATCATCAACGGACTGTATACCGGAGTTCTCCAGAAGTTCAGAAGAGCAACAATGTTTAAAAGAGAGGTCACCGAGAATCATCAAGGTTTACAGAGGGTCACCGGGTGATCGTCAATATATTTAGGGGCTCTCCGGGAGATCGTCATTATCTACAAGCAGTATCTACAGATCGCACAGAAGGGGATGAGAAAGTGGCGTACCACTGATCTGTTAACCACCTTCAGTAGCATGGAAACTGGTGGAATCTATAAAGCCAGTAGTTATCACAGATCACATTAAAACCAATAAAATTAAAGTATTCAGTGAAGATTAATGAAAGAAAAGTCAAGCTTGACTGATTTCCCAGTGCTATGAAGATGTGAGTAGCAGAAGATAATTGGCGAATCGTTGCAACATCGCATTTACAATACAAACCGCATTAAAGCAGGTTTTCCATGTGTTGCCACAGAAGAAGATGATCAGCAAAGTTAGACGACGTGGAGCTGGGATGATGCACTGTCTGGGATTGAGAATTGATCTTAAAATCGAGCAAAGAGTGGAAATACACCGAACTTCATCAGCTTGGCCGTCTGTGACCAGTCGGGTTGCACAAGGATCGGCATTTCAGCCCCACGTCTTCACAGTCTGAATCGATGTCTTGCTGAAGGGAGCAAAATGGATCATTTCCAAGTTTTATGATGAAGCTGATCTCGGTAAGATTGTGCCAAGGATGTGAAGGGTCATTGGAAGCGGTCGGAAGAAGTGCACGTGATTCTGTGTCTCACCAGGAAGAGTTGTTTAGCTCCATCGATGGTGCTGAGTTACCAGATGTCCGGACAATAACCAAGGATGTTGCCTTCTGTAATAAGGGCAGCTGTCACGTAATTACAGAGCCGTGAGGAGAACGTCGGTGGTGGGAAAGTTACTAAAAAGTGAGAGACGATTATTAGGCACTTGTCTAAACTGTGATTATTTAAAACAAAACGCTGCCTTTGAGCGGTAGGATTCTTATCGATCGGACTGATTTTTTTGAAGATGTAACTAAATTGTAGCAGACCGTTTGGCGAGGATTACCAGATGTTCAATGTATCCTTTCATAAGATCCCACACGATGAACCAGTCCAGGAAGTCGAAGGCAGGGATCGAAAGTCGGCTTGCTAATAGAAGAGACAGGGAGTTAGCGGAGGTTTACTCACGTCCTGTGAAAGGCACGGGAAGGACTTGACAAGCAGAGCAAAGCACAATGGCGGAGGCACATCGCGGAGGAATTTTGCGGTATCGATTGGGCCACCCACAGTGCAAAGAGCCTGGAGTGCGCGGAAATTTTGCGAAGAGTCCAAGACAGCTTCCTCGCGCAATTTAGAGAGGAACTTACTCGGGTAGGAGCAATACTGGACCTCCTCTCAGGGAGCGAGGCAGGCCAGGTAACTGAAGTTGTATTTGGGGAGTACTTTGGGTCCAGTAACCACCATTCTACTGGCTTTAAAATAGTTATGGAATAAGAGAGAACGGGTCCACATGTTAAAGTCCCGGACAGGTGAAGGGCCAACTTTGAGGGCATTAGGCAGGAGTCAGGGTCAGGGGTCAGTGTGCTCCTGTTAGGGTGAAGGGTATATATACCAGGTTCAGGAAACCCTGGCTGACGAGTTATATCGATACTCTGGTCAGGAAAAAGAAGGATAAGTACATCGCTTTTAGGCAGCTGAAATCATCTGTCGACGAATATAAGGTGGAATACCTGGCTTCGGAGAGAAATCGGGAGGGCAAATATAATGTAGGAATGGATTTATGAGGCACGGTTAAAGATAATCCCAAGAGGTTCTTTCGTCATGTGAGCTGTAAAAAGGTGATTTGGGAGAGACTGGTTTCGCTTACAAACCATCAGGTCCGCCTTTCTGTCGAGCCGCAGAATGTGGCCGAAGTTTTAACATCTATTTCTGTTCCGTGTTTACTAAGAATAATATCATGGATGCGGGAAAAACGAGGGTAATAAGTTGTCGTTGAAACTCTAATTTAATCGACAATAAGAGACGATAACTGCGAGTTTCCTTCTGTTTTATTTATGCATGGTACCATGGAGAGCGGGCAGCGTTATCCACCATCACCCAGACTAACATACAGAATGTTGCAAACTGTATTTATGTGTGAAACCTGCAGCTGTATCACGTGACTAGTTCAGTTTCGGTTGTTACAAAGAACTTAATGTCTCACATCGATTGAAATGTAACAACACAAAACCAACCAGTTCCTCTTCTCAGGTGTTCGAGGCAGGGCTCAGGGCTAAACAGGCATCCTTTGTATTTTAAAGTCTGGTTTCAGCAGTCTCTGCAGACCTGCTGCTTCCAAGCCCAGATTTACTGTTGTCTGCAAGCATGGTTTTCTTCGACATTGTCAAGTGTCCCATTAACCCCAATACAGTCAAAACACACCATTTATTCGTTTGGATATGTGGTGATGTCTTGGATCATATGCATATTACGAGGAAGGAGGTTATATGGAGCCTTGAAGAGCAGGAAGATAGTTAGGAAGGCGGTTGGAGTGCTGTCCTTCATTAGTGGGCTGAATTGTCAGGATTAAATGGACCATCCGATAGTTTATTGTTATCCAAGCAGCATCCGATAAAATGTATTCAGCATATGGGAATAGTTCCCGCCCCATCTCTGGAACATCCCACTCTCCTGTTTCCCGATCCCGACCCATTCCTAAAACACCTCTCTCCACTGTTCCCTTTGTCCAATCGGTGACCAGAACGTCACACTCCACTATTTACAGATTCCGTCTGTTCATGCAAAATCCCACATTATTTGTCGCAGCTGCTCAATTATCTTCTTTCTCCGTGGAGCTGCCACTCTCTGTCAGTGACGGAGTGGCTGCTCCCACCGACACTGTGAGACTTCATCAAAGGAACAGTTTGAAAAGCTGTGGGAAAACCCTCGGTGACATAATCAGGCTCCGTGCAGACTAACGTTAATGAAACTCACTGAACAAATAGCTACAGTGAACCCCTTTGCATCCGGACGGCAGGCGCAACACGTATAACGATCATGTGTTTTGAGTGATTATGTCCAGAAATTAATATCCACCCAACCGGGACTCTCTCTCTTCTCTCCCCTCCCATCGAGTACAAGATGCAAAAGCCTGAAAACACGTAACATCAGGCTCAAGGACTGTTTCTCTCCCGCTGTTATAAAAATATTCAACGGTTTCCACTTCGATTGGATCGACTGTCCACCTCAGAATCTACCTCGTTATGAGGTTCCACATTTCTGTCTGCTTGCAGTACACTTTTTCTGTAAATGTAACACTTTATTATGAATGCAGTTGTTTTTTTCACCTTCTACTACCTCAAAACACTGTTATAATTAATTGATCTGTATGAACGGTGTGCAAGACATTTGTTTTCACTGCACCTCGTTACATTGACGCCCGAATCGTGGTGACACTTGCGGGCTAACCCCAGAACACAACGCAAACCATGCGCTTCACTGTGTGTTTCGATGTACATGTGACGAACAAAGATACCTTACCTTAACTTATGTGACTATAACAAACTAAATTAGCATTGGTCAGTGAGATGGACCAATAGGGCCAAGGAGTTCTCTGAAGCACCAATGGTGTCCGGACGTGATCCGGAATTCTATTGTCTTTGAACAGTTCCCTCAAAGTGAAAGATCTGGATGAATCATTTCTAGGGATTAGAGGATTAGGATAGAAACCCTGGAATATTAAGTCATCCAGACTGACTTCACTGTGAGGGGGGTGGTTGGAATAAATTTTTCAGACTCTGGTGACCGACACTTTGGAAATTATGCGGGATCAATTTGTTTTATTTATAAAATGGATTTGTGACCAAATCTATGTAAAAATCCAACCCATCAGATCCTGTTTAAAAGCCCATCAACTCACCTTAATCCTAGAACATGTTGTTTATCACACGCCGACATGGGAACAAATATTTTCGGGATCAGTCCTGCCTGTTCCTCTCATAATCTGGCCGACGTCTTTCAGATCACCTCGCAGGGAAAACAATCCAATCCCTCGGCATAACCTCCAATCCAGGCCAGATCCCAGCGATTCCCCTCTGTTCTCTTCCCAGCAGAATCGCATCCTTCCTAAATTGTGGTGACAATTACACAGACTGTTCTAAATCGAGGTGGCACCATCACGTTCCATCTTGTATTCCATGTCCAGGCCTATGAAGACCGACATGCCTCATGCCTTCCTCAACACCTTATCAACATCTGCATCCACTTCAGGAAGGTCTGCACTTGCATCCCAAGATCCCACTGTACTTCAAAATTGTTAAAGGTCTTGCAATTCACAACCTATTTTTCTCAATTACATGTGATCTCCCAAAGTGCTACACCTTCACATTTGGCAGGATCAAACTCCATCAGCCTTTACTCCACCCATACCTGCAACTGATCTGTATGACGGTCGTGTAGCGGTTAGCGTAACACTATTACAGCGCCAGCGCCCCGGGTTCAATTTCAGCCGCTCTCTGCAAGGAGTTTGTACGTTTTCCCCGTATCTGCGTGGGTTTCCTCCAAGTGCTCCAGTTTCCTCCCACATTCCAAAGACGTACAAGTTAAAAACTGGGAGTATGCTGTTTTGGTGTCGGGAAAGTGGCGAGATTCGTGGGCTGCCTCCAGAACACTCTGCACAAAAGATGCATTTCACTGTGTGTTCCGATGGACATGTGACGAATAAAAATACCTCAACTGATCTGATCTTTGGCAATCTTCTGAACTATCCACTACAACAACAATCTTTGTATCACCTTCGAACTTATTAGCTCACCGATCCACTTTTCATTAAAGATATTTTGATATGTCACAAACAACATCGGTCCCTCCACTGAGCCCTGCAGAACAACACTTGTCAACGACCTCCAGAAAGAATAAGTACCATCTGCCACTACCCTCTGCCTTCTCTGGACAAACAAATTCTGTATCCAAACAGCCGGGTCACCGTGAAAGGCACACCTTGTGATCTTCCAGATCAGTTTACCATGAGGGTCCTTACAAAACTTCTAACGAAAATCCATGCAGACAGCATCAACCTTCATCAGCGAAATTCGTCACTTTCCCCAACAATTCCATGCATATGTCTTTCCCCGGACGAAGCCACTCTGCCTGTCCCTAATTTGGCCAACGTTTCTCAAATGCTCAGAAATCCAATCCTCAAGAATGCTCTCCAATAACTTCAATATCACTGACGTGAGACTCACAGGTGCATGGTTTTCAGGAATATCCCTATTTCACTTCTTGACGAATGAAACAACATTAGATCCTCGTCGTATCTCGTGTAGCTCGTCAGTGGCTGGTGTGGACATGAAGATCTTGATTAAAGCCGCTTCAATCACATGTCTTGCCTCTCTCAATAACATAAGGTTTATTTTATCACGGTCCAGGGACTTCACTCCTGTCATTATATATTGTCAAGCTAGGATAAAGATTCTGACCATCTGGATTATCTGTGCCTCTAATAACTTGAGGCATTTCTATCAGATAGCCCTTTAGCCTCAAACACTCCAGCGAAAACAATCCACGTATGTCGACCTTATGCTTATCGCTGGTACTCCCCAATGCATGGAGTATCTTGGCGAACAACTTCTGCACCATCTCTAACACTGCCACGTCGAAACTGTTTCACACAGAGGGCGCTGGGCATATGTTTTAATAAACGTGTTCAGGAAAGTTTTCTAAGTCAATATACAGCGGTACAAACGAGAGAGAATGCGATATTTGATATCATATGAGGGAACTAGACAGGTCAGGTGAAAGAAGTATGTGCAGGTCAATATTTTGGGTCCAGTGACCATAATGTCATCCGTTTCAATTTAATTATGTATAAGGATAGGTTTGGTTCTCGAGCTGAGGTTCAAACTTGGAGAAAGGCCAGCTTTGTGGAAATTAGAAAGGATCAAGGAAGAGTGGATTGGGATAAGTTGTTTTCTGGCAAGGATGTGCTCAGCAAGTGGAAGGCCTTGAAAGGCGAAATTATGAGTTTGCATATTCCTCCCTGGATTAAAGGCAAATTTAATTGACACAGGGAACCGTGGTTTTCAAGGGATATTGGCGATCTGGTTAAGGAAAAGAGAGCGGTGTACAGCAGGTATAGGCAACTCGGAACAAATGAGGTACTTGGAGGGTATAGAAAATGTAAGAAAATACGAAAGAAGGAAATAAGGCAGGCAGAAAGAAGACATGAGGTTGCTCTGGCAGATAATGTGAAGGGAAACCCGAAGGTTTCCTGCAAGTATATTAAGAATAAAAGCATATTAACGGACAGAATTGCTCCCCCAGAAGATCAGAGTGCTCGGCTATGTGAGGAGCTTCAAGAGATGGGGGAGAACTTAAACAGTATTTTGCATCAGTGTTTACTCAGGAAACTGGAATAGTGGATATAAAAGGCAGATAAATCCCCCAAGGCTGACATGATATTTACTCGGACCTTGAGAGTAGAATTTGCAGGGGCCCTGGCAAATAAATTTAAAATGTTTTTAGCACGGGTGGTTTCCGGAGGACTGGAGGGTAGCTCATCTTGTTCCGTTTTTTTTAAAAAAGGCTCTAATATTAAACTAGGTATTTCCAGGCCAGTAAGTCTGACATCAATAGCAGGTGCATTATTGGAAGGTATTCTGAGTAATCGGATATGCAAGTACTTGAAACAGCCAAGAACAGATTAATTATAGTCAGTATAGCTTTGCGCTTGGTAGATCGTGTTTAACGGATCTCGTTTTTCTGGGAGGTTACCAAGAAAGTAGATGAAGGAACTGCTGTGGATTTTGTCTACATGGACTTTAGTAAGGCCTTTGACAATGGGAGGTTAGTTCACAAGGTTCCGACACTAGGTATCTATGAAGACGTTGTAAACCAGATTCGAAATTGGCTGTGCGGAAGAAGACAGAGACTTGCAGTGGATGATTATTTATCAGACTGGAGGCCGGAGAGAAGTTGTGTGCCTCACGGATCTGTGCTGGGACCATTGTTGTTTGTTGTCTACATCAAAGATGATAATGTGGTAAATTGGATCAGCAAGTTTGCTGATGACGCAAAGATTGGTTGGAATCAAATCGGGGTAGGACATACACAGTAAATGGTAGAGCAGTGAGGAGTGCGGAGGAACAAAGGGATATGATAGTTCAGGTATATAATTCCCAGTAAGTTGCGTCACAGGTGACAGGGTTGTAAAGAAGGCTTTTTGCATCCTGGCATTAATAAATGGAAGTATTGAATGTGTGTTGAGGTCGTAAAAGACATTGGTCGGGTCAGATCTGGAGTATTGTGTGCAGTTCTGGTCACCTAACTGTTGAAAGGATATCAGTAAGATTGAAAGAGTGCAGACAAGATTTACTGGTGTTTCGCCCGGTCTTCAGGAGTTGAGTTGCAGTTTGAGATTGAGTAGGTTCGGACTTTATTCCTTGGAGCGCAGAAAAATGAGGGGGGATTTGATAGCGGTTTACAAAATTATGAGGGGTGTACACAGAGTGAATGCGAGTCGGCTCTTTCCCTCTAGATTAGGAGAGATAAGTAAGATAGTACATGGCTTTAAGGTGAAAGGGGAAAGGTTGAGGGGTATCATTAGAGGGAAGTTCTTTACTCAGAGAGTGGTGGGAATGTGAAACGGGATGCCATCTGACGTGGTAAATGCGGGCTCACTCTTAAGTTTGAGGAATAAATTGTATTGTTACATGGACGGGAGAGGCCTGGAAGGTTAGGGACTGGGAGCAGGTCAATGGGACTAGCGGAGAAAAGTTTAAGCCTGACTAGAGGAGCCGAACGGCCTGTTTATTGTGCTATAGTGTTGTATGGTTTTGTGGTCTCTTTTAAATCTCTCCCCCGTATCTTGTTTGTGTGCCATCCAGTTTTAGACTCCCCAACCCTGGGGGCAAAAACTATGACAGCCCACCTTATCCATTCCCCTCATGATTTTATCAGCTCCCATGAGATCTCCCCTGTCCCCTGTGCTCCATGGAATAAAGAACCAGCGTGGCCAACATCTCCCTGTGACTCAGGCCCTCACGTCCAGGCAGCGTCCAAGTAAATCTCTTCTGCACCCTCTCCAGCTAGACAGATTCTTTCGCAGAACAGGGTACAACAATTGTACAACACACTCCAAGTACGACGTCAACCCCATGGCGACCCTATTGCAAACCCATCGGGCCCCACACCCCGTTACAGGGAACCCCTCCCTCCCTCTCCTGCACACCACCCCGTCTCCGTCATCCTTCCCTCCCCTACACCACTCTCCGTCTACGTCACAATTCCTCTTCCCTACACCCTTCTGCATCTTCGTCACCCCCTCCCTCCTCAACACCCCGTCTTTGTCAACCCTCCCCTCCACCGCTCTCGGTCTTAGTCACCCCTCCCCTTTCCGCCTCTCCCCGTCTCGGTGAACACCCCTTCCCCGAAGCCCCTCCCCGCCTCCGTCACCCTTCACTCCCCCACACGTCCTCGTCTCCGCCACCCCCTCCCTCGCCGATACCTTTCCCTGTCTTTGGAATCAGCTCCCATTGGTGGGCAATACGCCCATCCGGTGTCTGTGCTGACATGGTGCTGAATTGAACTAAACCACTTCTGCCCACACAATGTCTGGCTCCCTCAATTCCCTGAACATCCACGTTCCTGCCTAAGAGCCTCGTAAACTCCTCCGGAGCATCTACCTCCACCTCTACCCCTGACAGCACAATCCAGGCACCCACCATTCTCTGTGTAGAAAACTTACCCCACATGTCCCCTTTGAACTTTCCCTCCTCAACTTAAATGCACGCCATCTGGTATGAGACATTTCCACCCTGGGGAGTCGGAGAAAGACACCAGCTCTCTGCTCCATGTGTGCCTCTCTTGAACTCATAAATCTCTCCCCTCAACCTCCATCGCTCCGGAGAGAACAAGCCAAGAAAGTGAGACCACTTCTTCTGGCTCCTGCCCTCTAATCTAGGCAGGGTCTCGGTGAAATTCTCCTGCACCCTTTCCATAGCTTGCTGCACCCTCCCAGCTTTTGTACTGGACGCCCCGACCGAGGAAGGCCAGCGAGCCTCCGGTTTCTTTACAGCCCTGTCGACCTGTGCGGCCACTTACAGCGGATCTATGGACTCGGACTCTCGGATCCGCCCTGTACACCGACACCGTTCAGCATCCTGTAATTATCGGTATCCCGTCCTCTTACATCTGACCTCTCGCAGTGAAACCCTTCACACTTGCCCGGCTGAACTGCATCTGCCGCTTCTCCGCCCGACCGATCGATAACCCTTTGAGTCCTTTGGCGACCTTCTGTACTGTCCACAGCTCGACTGATCGTTATGTTGTCTGCGAACTTACTGGGCCAACCATGAAGGACATTTCAAAACACCACATACAGCGAGGGTCCAAGTGCGGATCCCTGTGGGACACACCCTCTACCTCCGTGCTCGAGGGGACACTGCAAAGACAAGGGGACAACCGCGGGAAGAGTTGGGAGTCCGCCGGAAAATTGTGGTGAGCTCTGTAAACCGGGGAGGTCTGAGGTCTCCGTGGGTGGTTATTCTGGTGGGAAGGGTGTTGATGGATTGGAGGGGTGGGAGGTGAGGGGAATTGGTGTGTGAGGAGGCGGGTAGGGAAGTGGATGGGATAGAGTGGAGGGGAGAAATGGGATGGGGAGGAATTTGTGGAGGGGAGTAGGGAGGGGTGCGGAAGTTGCGTGGGAGTAGAGGGTGGTGGGGAAAGGAGTGAGAGGGGAGTGGGTTTTGGATGTGGGGGGAGGGTTTGTGGGAAGGGAGGGGGATGAGTGTGTGTGGGAGGAATGGAGGAGGAGAGGTGAAAGGGGAGGGGCATGTGGGAGGGAGGGGAGGGGAGGTTTAGGGCTTGAAACTAAATATTAGCGTGTGGGTTCAACAGTCTGGAAAATCATGGATAAATTAAAGGGGCAGGAGAGTGCAGAAGAGGTTACTGAATTCTCCAGAGTAAAGAATGAGTCGGACAGTTTAGAAAGGGAAAATAATTTAACTTCAGGCAACATGAAGACAAATTAGAGAAGAAGGCTGGTGAATACAAGACTGAAGGTGTTGTATTTGAAAGCACGCAAAATACGAAGCAAGGTAGATGAGCTTGTCGCATAGTTAGAAATTGGCGGACACGGCGTTATAGGTATCACAGAGTTATGGTTGAAAGAAGATCGCAGCTGGGAGGTAAACATCCAAGGGTACACATCGTATCAAAAAGACAGGCAGGTGGGCAGAGGGAGTGGGTTAGCACTGTTGGTAAAAAGTGAAATCAAATCCTCAGCAGGAAGTGCTATAGGCTCAGAAGAAGTAGAATCCTTGCGGGTCGAGTTAAGAAACTGCAAAGGTAAAAGGACCCTGATGGGAATTATATACAGGCCCCTGAATCGTTGCCAGGATGTGGAGTACAAATTACAACAGGAGATCGAAAAGGCATGTAAAAAGGGCAATGTTACGGTGGTCATGGGGGATTTCTAAATGTTGGTAGATTGGGTAAATCTGGTTGGCACTGGATGCCAAGAGAAAGAATTTGTAGAATGCCTTCCAGATGGCTTTTTAAAGCAGAGTGTGGTCAAGCCCAAGAGGGATAAGGTATTTTGGTATGGTGTTGTGAAATGAACCAGATTTGATTCGGGAGCTTAAGGTGGAAGAACTCTTAGGAGGCAGTCATCATAATATGATAGAATTCACCCAGCAGGTTGAGAGGGAGAAGCTAAAATCAGATGCATCGGTGCGAGAGTTGAGCAAGGGTATCAACAGAGGCAGGAAAGAGAAGCTGGCCAAAGTAGATTGGAAGGAGACCCCAGCAGGGATAGCGGTGGAGCAGCAATGGCAGGAATTCCTGGGAAGGATCTGGAAGATGCAGGATCACTTCATCCCAAATTGGAAGAAACACTCTAAAGGGAGGCTGAGGCAACCGTTGAAAACAGGGGAAGTCAAAGACAGCGCAAAACCAAAAGAGAGGGAATACAGTATTGCAAAAAAATAGCGGGAAGCTCGGGGATTGGGAAGCTTTAAACACCAACAGAAGGCAATTGGAAAAAAAATGAGGGAGAAAAGATGTAATGTGAACGTAAGCTGAGACTATATGGGAGGGAAAGAAAGATATTAGGTGGATATTAGAGCAGGATAAATGTTAGCATAACATCGTGGGCTGAAGGGCCTGGACAGTACTGTAATATTCTATTTTCTCTGTTCTAATAATTTCACAGTGGACACCTTAAGTTTTTTTTCAGCCATATAAACAGCAAATAAGAGGAAAGAATGGACATCAGACCGCTGGAAAATGATGCTGGAGAGGTAGTAATGGGGAACAAAGAAACGAGGGACGAACTGAATAAGTATTTTTCCACAGTCTTCCCTGTGAATGCCACCAGCAACGTGCCAGAAGTTCGACACTGTCGGGGGTAGGAGTGTGTGTGGTCTCTATTACTAAGGAAAAGGTGCATGGGAAGCAGAAAAATCTAAAGGCGGATGTCACCTGGAACGGAGGGACAACAACCTAGGTTCTAAAAGAGGCAGCTGAAGAGATTGTGGAGGCATTAGTCGTGATCTTTCAAAAATCTCTAAGGTTAGGAATGGTTCTGGAGGGCTGGAAAATCGCGAATGTCATTCCACTCTTTAAGAAGGGAGGGAGGCAGGAAATGAGAGACCAATTAGCCTGACTTCAGTGGTTGGAAATATGTTAGAGTGTCACAATGTTGAGCAAAGAGCAAGCTCACAGGGAAACAAATGCGGCACACAGTTACAAGACTGGAGACAGGATGCTTCCTCAGGACCGAACACGGGCAGCAATTGGAAGGAATCTTGCTTCAGAGATCTGAGGAGGTATCCCAACACGAAACAGATATTCAAAGAGGAACATAGAATGCAAGACTGCTCGAGAGTAGACCCCTCTAAGCAGCCAGGAGCCAAAGTATACCAGAAGGTTGACCAATACTCGCTTGACCAACTCGTGCTAGGGAAACCCAGGTATGAATGCTGGGCCCTTGATGGGGCTCAGGTGTGTGTCGTTATGCAAACAGTCGAGCATGGAATCCATGTACTGTACAACAAGGCATCAAAGGAACCAAACTGAGGGCCAGTACCCGAAACCATGACAGTACCCACTCTCCCTCCGCTCCACAACGGGAGCCTCCGGCGACATACCGGACTTGCATAGAGAGATACGATGGTAGTCCTGAACAAGGGAGGGGGCTAAAATGAAGGAGCAAAGAACCCAGGAACGTTCCGCCGGACCGTATCCCTCCAAGTTGACAAAGTACTGCACGCCCCTTGTCACAATGTTGAGCAAGGAGCAAGCTCACAGAGAACACAAATGCGGCAGACCGATACAAGACTGGAGTCAGGATACTTCCTCAGGGCAAACACAGGCAGTGACTGGAAGCAATCTTGCCTCAGAGATCTGAAGAGGAATCCCAACACGAAATGTATCTTCAAAAGGAATAGAAAACACAGGACACCTCTGGAGTAGACCACTCTAAGCAACTAGGAGCCAAAGTGTACTCAAAGATAGACCAATACTCTGGCAACTAGTGAAAAAGAAACCCAGGTACTTATGCTCGGCCCCTGATGGGGCTCAGGTGTGTGTCGTTATGCAAACAGTCCAGCATGGAGCCATATGCTCTACAACAAGGCATCAAAGGAGCTAAACTAAGGGCCAATACCCTTAAGCATGACAGGACCCAAACCCACCACCCCCATCAACGGTAGGCTCCCGGCGACATACCTGGCTTGTCAGGACGGTTCCGATGGAAGTCCTGAATGAGGGAGGGGTCTAAAATGAAAGAACGGGGAACTCAGGACGTTCCTCCGTACCTTATCCCTCCCAATCGACCAAGTACTGCAGGGCGCTACCCCGGCGGCGTACATCCAATAAAGGCCGGACGGTGTACGCTGGGTGGTTATCAACAATATGAGGGAGCGGAGGGGGCCTGGATGGAGGGAACAATGGACTGCCGGCCACTGACTTCACCTGAGACACGTGGGAAGTGGGATTTATCCTCAGGGTCTTAGGCAATTTGAGCTGGACTGTGGTGAGATTAACCATCCGCTCAATTTCAAAAGGTCCCAAGAAGGGAGGAGCGAGTTCCTTGGACTAATATTTGAGAAAGATGTCCTCAGACGAGCGCCAAACCTGCTGCTCAGGCTGGTACACTGGTGAGGGAACTCGCCAACAATCAGAAAATTTCCGGTTGCGGTCAGCAGCACGGTGTAGGGCCGCACGTGTGTCCTCCCAGACCTTCTGGCAACGGTGGAGACGGTCTTGAACTGAGCGCACAGCGATATCTTGTATGGAGAACAGAGGGGGTTGGTAACCAAGTGAGCATTGGAAGGAGGATTTTCCAGTAGCAGTGCAGTCCAGAGAATTGTGGGCATACTCAACCCAAGCGAGGTGGGTGCTCCATGTCGACGGGTAGTTTGCCGTTATGCAACGTTGCGCTGTTTCCAAATCTTGATATGCCCGCTCCGTCTGGCCGTTTGTCTGTGGATGGAAACAAGACGACAGGCTTACGGATGTTCCCAGGGCTTGACAAAAGGACCTCCATACGGCAGAGACAAACCTGGGACCACGGTTGGAAACAATGTCTGCAGAAATCCCGTGGAGACGGAAGACGTGTTGGACGACTAATTCGGCTGTCTCTCGAGCTGCAGGGAGTTTGGGAAGGGTCACAAAATGCACTGCTTTGGAGAAACGGTCCACAATGGTGAGGACAAAGGTGTTTCCATGAGAAGGGGGCAGTCCCGTGACAAAATCCAGGGTAATATGGGACCATGGACGGCTAGGTACAGGTAAGGGGCGAAGCAGTCCAGCAGGTGGTCGGAGGGAGGCTTTTCCACGGGCACAGACAGTACAGGCAGAAACAAAGGAACGAGTATCAGCGTCCATGGAGAGCTACCAGAAGTGTTTCCTAAGGAGGAAAAGTGTCTTATCAGTTCCTGGGTGGCAGGTGAAACGAGGACAATGTCGCCACTGCAGGACGTGAGACCGCACTGACTCTGGTACAAAAAGGCGATTGGGTGTTCCATTGCCTGGGTCAGGTTGGGTCCGTTGGGCTTTCTTCTCTGCAGTCTCAATCTCCCAGGTGAGGGCTGCCACCACACAGGACCGGGGACGGATAGTCTTGAGGTTAGGATGTTCCAACTCGTTAGCGTATTGCAGGGAGAGAGCATCGGACTTACCGTTCTTGGACTCATGACGATATGTTAGCGTAAACCGGAACCTGCCAAAGAATAATGCCCACCGTGCTTGACGGGAATTCAGCAGATTCGCTGTCCGTACATATTCCACGTTCTTATGGTCTGCCCAAACCATAAATGGATGTTCCGCTCCCACTAGCCAGTGCCTCCAATCCTCGAATGCCAGCTTGACTGCTGGTAACTCCCGGTTTCTCACGTCACAGTTGCATTAGTTTAGTCATGGTCTGCTGGACTGTCTCCAGAACTGCAAGATCCTTCATTGAATCAGTGGAACTAAACGGTCTACTTTCATGCAGGGGCGGCCTTAGAAAACTGCATAGTTCTAAAATATATCTCTATTTCTAATCCTCAAACCCTTGCAATAATTAAAAAAAAAATGCCGTTTGCCATCCTCAATTCTTGGTGCATGTGCCTGCCCACCTTCTGTGGTTTCATGCACAAGGAAACAGCCTCCCTTTTCTGCTCCACTCATTTGGTATCCCTCTCCATTCAGATGATGATTAACCCCATCAAAGTGCAGATCTTCACACGTGCTCATGTCGAAAACTTTTGGCCAAGTTTTCGCCACTCACCGAACTTGGCCATATCCAGTTGCCGTCTAAATATCTTCTTTGGAGCCTGTCTTCCAACTACTTTCCCGTCGTTAGTAAATTTGCAAACCCAACACCCTAGCCCCTCCTCCGAGACAACACTGAAGAAAGAATTATCGAGAATCCTGAACTGAGTGCCTGTGCTCTGCAATAGCACCATTATTCCAAGCGGGAAAGAATTATCCCTTCCATTGCTTTTGAAGTTCTGAAAGCTGCTCTTCATAACACGGTAATTCACTATCCTCAGTGCTCTGCGCACTTATCTGAGGCATCGCCATTTTATATGGATCTTTTAGACAAGTAAATACATGGCAGCAATGTATTTTCATGCCCATAGGATACAAAGCAACTCTCAGCTCTCTCTGTACAATACATCTTCGAAAAGAATTGTCAAGTGAGATATTCCACCCATAAAACCACATTGGGCAAGTTTGATGACATGAAGGTTCTCCAAATACAGGAACGAAAATTCCCTCCGAGAAGACAGACTCAGGAGCATTGCAAACAGAAAATTTCCAGCGAACTGAACTGAAGCTCTTCGCTTTTCCTCTGCTATTTCTTTGCATAACAGCGAGTCGCATTTTCAATTTTGCAATTTGACGGCACATCACGGGTACGATGTAAGTTTAAATAAATCAACGAACAGGTCCACTGTTATGTCTCTGTCGCACGTCCATTAAAACCCTTGGATGGAAGCCGATGTTCCGGCTGCTTTGCTAAACTTTACACTCATTCATGATTCCACTACTGTATCCCTCGTTAGAGAATGTTAAAAATTCTAACTTCCTGTCTGATTAATCTTCTGTTATGAAGACTGATGCAAATAACTGGTTCAAATTACCTCCCATTTGTTTCCTTTCGTGTTATTTCTTTCTCAGTCTCACTGTCCAGGAGTTAGGTAATTGTCAGTGTTTGTAATACTGCAGAATAAACGAAAGCACAAGACAGCATCAAAGAACCATTCAGATTGATCCATGGAAGGGAGAAGAACGAGCACTCGGTCTGCAGCAAATCCAAACACCGGGATCTAAGGTAAGAGGATGTTGGTGAAGACTGGGGGAATGATTACAGAGATGAATATTACATTCTTGAATGCTCTTGATATCAGCACTGAAAGCGCCTCATCTGCAAACTACCCCCAGTGTTTTCTCTGCTCGTGTTCAGATTTCCCGCAGATGTCTTTTGAGTGCTGGGCAGGTGGGTATTGTTTTCCCTTGGACTCTGCTGAGGCTGCATTTCAATTACCACGCTGAAACTGTTTTTATTCAACTTTGCACGTATCTCAGATCACAATTAACCGGGTGGCAGCTGAAATGGTTACATTTGATTCCAGCCTGTTCATGTGCAGGCACAATATTTTACCAGGCATCCGCCTTTTCCTTATCTTGCCCTGGGCAATACTTCCAGTTCAATTCAGGGCACCAGGCAATGAAGTGAATAAATGTCAGTGCCAGTGACGGTTGGCGGATTCAGGTGTCTCTTCCAATGAAAACCCATGAGCAGCACATGTGGCCCTGCAAACTCTCGTCTCCTCGGCAACTGAAACACTAGGAATCAGGTTCGAACAGATCTGACCACAAAACGAAACGCTGCATCGATAAGAACTAGAAATTGGTGCAAAAGCTGACAGCACCTGCAGCACACGGATGGTCAGACTGACCTCCTGCGAAGGAGGAAGTGTCTCGATATGATGATTGAAGGTCATCAGAAGGGAGAGGAGGATTGACTGTGGTTGGAGAGGCGGGTCACCAGGGTCTAACTTCAGTTGACAGGGGGCGATGACTGGTTATCTCAGAATATCATTACATAACTGAGTCAGCATCAAATATGCCGAATATTAGCATCAACAAGGATCATGAACGTCTGATAAAAAGGCAGCAATCATAACATTGACCATTTGATTTTACCCGCTCCCGAAAGGTTTCCTCATGTTCTGAGCATTTCTGTTCCATCCCATCAATTGATGTTTATTATATTACCAGTTGTCCACTTCATAGTTATCCCCCAACAGCACCATGAAGTGGACCTCACTTATCCCGTTCTTGCTTCATACACTTCCCAATATTTCAGATCATCGTCAGTGTTTCAAATAGAACAGAAGAAACACAAGCAGAATACAGCATCGAATAACCGTTCAGATTGCGCCAGAGAAGGGAGGGCAACGAGCACCCGGTCTCGAGTAAATCTAAACAATGGGATCAAACGTGAGAGGTGGTTGGTGATGACCTGCCGAATGATTACGGAGCTGAATATTAAATTCAGTAATTCTCTTGATATCAACAGTGAAAGCGCCTCATCCGCAAACTGTTCCCAGTGTCCCAAACTGCCGCGCTGTGAGTGCCAGGCAAGTGGGTGTTGTGTTTATGTGAACCTTTCCAAAGGCAGCAATTCAATGGCCATGCTGAACCTGCTTTTGCTCAATTTTGCACGGATTTCAGATCATAATCAACCAGTTGGCAGCTGAACTGGATACTCTCCATTCCTGCTTGTACATGCGGGGCACAATATTTCACCGAGCATCCGCATTCCCCTTACATTAACCCGGGGAAAATATTAGGATCTAGTTTGGACGGTCAAGCCAAAGTCAAAGTCGAGTTTATTGTCATATGCGCAAGTACATGTATGCACAGATACACAGGTGCACAGGCTGTTCTTCAGCTGCCAATGTCTTCCTCATCTCCCGGCTCACCTCGCCTAACTGGCACTACCTGCCTGTCACCTTACACCCTCGTCAGTCCAGCAATCACCCCGCAATGCTTTCTGAGCACCCACCTTCTCCAGCATAAACCAGCCATCTCGCCTCTCCACGCTCAGCCCTGATGCAGGGTGTCCATGCAAAATATCGACAATTTCTTTACTCCCACAGATGCTGCTGAACCCACTGAGTTCTTCCAGCATATTGGTTGTTTCCACAGATTCCAGAAACTGCAGTCTCGTGTCCTCATTGTACAATCTGCGTGAGTGGAGAGATGGATGACGGACAGAGTTTCAGATGGATATGCATGAAGTTACCACTGTGGAAGGGAAACGAGAAGACAGAATATTATTTAATTAGGGATAGAATGGGAAGTGTTGATGCAGAAAGGGAGTTGTGTGTCCATGTGTCAATGACTGAAAGAAAACTTGCGGGGGAAACAGAACAGTGCAACAAATGATGCTCAGAATGCCAGACAGCCCTAAATATAAATTAACCATTTGAATATTATCCGGAAGGAGGGGCAATTCAGAGACATCGGCAGACAATCTTATTTACATTGTTCAGGGTTTCGTGACAGTGTGCAGCATCTCCCTCTCTGCTGGATGTCATGGTTCTGAGTTCTGGCCCTCAATTTGGATCCATTAATGCCTTATTGTCCAGCACATGGATTCCATGCTGGACTGATTGGATAACAATACACAGCTGAGCTCCATCAGGGGCCTACCATAAGAACCTGTGTTTCTCTGGCACTAGTTGCCAGAGTATTGGTCTACCTTTAGGTATACTTTGGTTCCAGTTGCT
>JARFYF010000075.1:125194-159113 GCA_030265395.1 Rhina ancylostomus
GTTCTTATGCTAGGCCCCTGATGGGGCTCAGGTGTGTATTGTTATCTAATCAATCCAGCATGGAATCCATGTGCTGGAGAACAAGGCCTTAATGGAGCCTAATTGAGGTTCAGAACTCAGAACCATGACAATTATCTCTGTTTGGTTTAAGATGTCCACTGGAAGAATAAAACATGGTGGTTCACATAATTTACAATCTGGGCTACTGCCTCCAATAGAAATGGGATAGTTCCAGTGGAGGGTAGCTTTCTGGCTGTCTTTTGGCCAGTTTTCGGATGTTGGGGTTAGGGGTTAGGGTTCTTTCTTGTTTATTTTTTCATCTGGGCTAAACTCCAATTTTTCTAAAGTGCGGTCATATCCGTTTCCTCTTTGAATATTTTCTCTACTTCTTCCTTTTGGTGAGACTCGGACATACCAAGATGAACCGTTCACATACCATAAGTGTTTAAAGCTGCTAAAATGGACGAGACTATTAATTTTATTTCATGGAATGTGAATGGTTTAAACAATTCGTTTAATCGTAAAAAGATTTTTAAAGATTTTTTTACAGATTAAATGCTCAGATTAATTACATCGGGAGACTGACATCAGCAAGAAAGATAATCAACGTTTTTTTTGGATTTTGAGTGGTCAACAGTTTCATTCAAATTCACAAGCAAAAGTGAAAGGAGTCTCCAGTTTTAGAAACTCCTCATTTTCTTTTGTCCATCAGGAGAAAATACCATACCCAAATGGTAGATTTTTATCAATTACTGGTCTGCTTCCTAATAAAAACGTTGTTATGATCTTGTGGATAAATATTTATCCACCCAATGTGGATCACGATGAATTTTTTTTAACATTTGTTTACGTTTTTTTCCTAATTTAAATGAATACACTGTGATTATGGGTAGAGATTTTATCTGTTGTCTAAACTCTTCGATGGATAGATCTGTGTTAAAACCTGCACTTCCAAACACAGCCGCTCTCTTTATTAATTCGGGTTTAGTTGAATCCGGAATTTTAGATGCTTGGAGATTTCCACACCCATATGATAAATAATTTTCATTCTTTTCTCATGTTAATCATAACTACTCGAGGATTGATTATTTTCTTGTTGATACTAGATTAGCTCTACTTACAATGGACTTTAAATATGATGAAATTGCCATTTCTAATCATTCACCATTGATTTTATCAATTAAATTACCATATGTATCCTTTGATGTCAGAGAATGGCGATTTAACCCATCTCTATTACAAGACTCAGATTTCATCCAATTTATTAAATAACAACTTTTATTTTTTTCTTTTTAACTAATTTCACTGAAGAAATCTCCAGTGGCATACTTTTAAAGAATATATCCATGGTCAAATTATTTCATAGTCAGCTAGATAGAAAAAAAACGAACCAATAATGAAATATGTTTATTGTCTGACAAGTTTAAAGAAATTGATAAAACAAATATTCTGATACTCCGAATATGGAGCTTTTTAAAAAGAGAAAAGAACTCCATTTACAACACAGTTTATTATAAACTTCTTCAATTGAAAATCTACCACTTAAAAACAAAAGTCAATTTTATATACATGGGAATAAATCCGGTTAAGTATTGGCCAACTAATTGAAAGGTACTTCATCTGAACGTCAAATTAATACAATTCGTAAACCAGATGATACCTACACGACAGATCATCTTCAAACCAATAAATCCTTCCAAGAATTTTATTCTTCTTTATACCGATCAGAATCCCCTGAGGATCCAACATTAATGTATGAATTTTTAACAGATCTGAAGATTCACCAACCACCTTTCAATGAGTCTTCTACATTAGATGCTCTCATTTCAGAGGAATAAATAAAGAAAGTGATATTTTCAATGAACTCGTGTAAAACACCCGGGTCTGACGGAGTTACAGCTGATTTTTAAAAATCTTTTTCTGATATTCTTGTTCCCTGGTTAGCCAAAAATTTTAAAGATGCCCTGTCAGTGGGCAAACTACTACAATCTTTATATGAAACAACTATTTATTTAATTCTTAAAAGGGATAAAGATCCCATTGATTGTGCATTTTATAGACCTATTTCTTTCTTAAATATAGATTCAAAATATTCTCGAAAGTATTGGCTTTCAGACGGGAAAAAGTTCTCCAACAAATTATCTCTGAAGACCAGACAGGATTTATTCAGAATTGTTGTTTACATTTTAATATTAGGAGATTAATGAATATTATATTCACCCCTTCATCCCAAATTGCCGAACGTGTTGTTTCACTGGATGCTGAAAAGGCGTTTGACAGAGTCGAATGGGAATATCCATTCACTACACTTCGAAAATTTAATTTTCCACCCAAATGTATATCTAGGATTAAAATGTTTTATTATACACCTATGGCTTCAACATTTACTAAGAATCAAAGATCTCCTTTATTTAGACGTTTTCGAGGTACCAGACAAGTTTTCCCTTTAAGCTCATTATTATTCAACATTGCTAATGAACACTTGGCTGTTGCACTTAGGAACTCTTTCAATATATGTGGTATTACTCGCGGACAGAAGACTCTTAAGATATCTCTTTACGTAGGTGACCTATTACTTTATATATCTAATCCGGATGAATCTATCCCCGCAGTACTATCACTATTGGATCTGCTTGGTGTTTCCTCTGGCTAGAGACCAAAGCTTAATAGCAGCAACTTCTTCCATTGAAAATGCAAACTCCAATTTATAGGCAACTACCTTTTAGATTAGTAACAGATTATTTTATGTATTTATGTGTTAAAATTACCCAGAAACATAAGAACGTATTCAAAGCAAATCTATTGCCTTTAATTGACCATGTTAAACACTTCTTCACTAAGTGGTCTCCACTGTCTTTATCATTTATGGGCCGAATTAACGCGATTTAGATGAATATTTTACCATTTTTAAAAATATTTATTTCAAGCGATTCCAATTTTTGTCCCGAAATCCTTTTTGACACTGTTGACTCCAAAATTATTTCACATATTTGGCAGAATAAAAACCCAAGATTAAGTAAGTAATATTTACAAAAACTAAAAAATGAAATCGGGACATTGCCTTTCCTAACAATACATTATATTATTGGGCAAATAATATCAGATTTTTTTTGTACACTGATTTTGATGTAATTCAATGCACCAAATGGGTACACCTTGAGCACCAATCGGAACTTGAATTTTCAATCGATTCAATGTCAGGAGATTCACTTCCCTTTCCACTTACCAAATTAAGTAAACATAAGACGAACCCAATTGTTAAACACACAATACGATTGTGGTTTCAATTTCGTAATTTTTTTTGGATCGAACGAATTTGTCATGGTTCTGAGTTCTGGCCCTCAACTTGGCTCCTTTAATGCCTTGTTGTCTAGCACATGAATTCCATGCTGGAATGATTGGATAACAATACACACCTGAGCCCCATCAGGGGTCAAGCATAAGAACCTATGTTTCTCTGGCACTAGTTACCAGAGTATTGGTCTAACTTTAGGTATACTTTGATTCCAGTTGCTTAGAGGGGTGTACTCTGGAGCAGTCCTATGTTCTCAATTCCTTTGTGAAGATCCAGTTGGTGTTGGGATTCCTCTTCTGATATCCGAGGCAAGATTCCTTCCAGTTATTGCCTGTTTTTTGTCCTGAGGAAGTACCCTGACTCCAGTCTTGTATCAGTGTGCCGCATTTGGGTTCTCTGTGAGTTTGCTCCGGATAAACATTGTGACAGAATACTGTGGCCACCATGAACACAGCGGACAAGAATCCTCTGTATGAAGCCCTTACACACCAGGGTTCACTTCTGGGCCGACATGACCTGAGCTCCGGGGGGGGGATTGTAGCAGACTTCCGGACCCTTACTGCAACTGTGGGGCAACTCAGTGAACAGGTCAGTCCAGTATCTGCTCTCCTGGCCTCTGCCAATCCTGGAATTCCGTCTGATCAGCCTGGCCCATCAGTTGGAGCACTACAGTGCAGTCTGATGTACCAACCACCAAGGGAACCGCATCTACCTGATCCAGAGCCCTACATAGGGGATCTGGGAAAATGCCGGTTCTTCCTACAACAATACTTGTTAGTCTTTGAACTGCAGAACTCCATGTGCTCCACTGAAAGATCCAAAGTCGCATTCACTGTGGGGTTGTTGCGAGGAAAGGCACTGGAATGTGCCAGGCCATTTGGGAAAACCAGCCAGAGACCGGCTCTTCATTTCACAACTTCATCGAGGAGATGACAAAGGTCTTTGATCATCCCATCCGTGGAAAAGCGGCAGCCAAGCGACTCCTCACCCTCTGCCAGGGCTCCCGCAGTGTCGCAGAATACACTGTGGATTTCCGGACGCAGGCGGCCGACTCAGGGTGGACCGGGGAGGCACTCCAAGAGGTTGATTGGCAAGGCCTCAGCGACAAGATTAAGGATGAGTTGGCTGCCCGGGATAAGACAACCAGCCTGGCCGCGTTGATCTCTCTAGCAACCAGGCTGGATAACCGACTCCGGGAAAGTCAGAGAGAAAGGATGACTCGTCCAACACCTCATTTCCCTCAGCAGGTCGCCTTCTCAGCCGTTCCTGACCTAAACCTCTCTGCTCCCTCTCCTGCCCCTAGAGGGGCTCCCGACTTAGCAGATTGCACCACCCCTGAGGATCAACCAAAGCAACTGGCGCAGAACCGACTTTATTCCTCTGAACGACTTCGGAGATAAAGAGCTGGAAGATGACTCTATTGTGGGCAGCCTGGCCATTCCCTGGCCACTTGTTCCCTCCGGCCAAAAGGGAATGGGTTGCCAATAGAGAGGACACTCCTGGCGAGACAGACATCTTTCCCTCAGGCCTCCCAGATCCAGTTGCTGTTGCCAGCTACCATCACACATCTCCAACAGTCCCTGTCCCTCTCTGCTTGGTGGACTCTGGTGCAGAAGGGAATCTGTTGGATGAAAAGCCAACCTCCCCGGAAGGGATTCCGCGGGCGCCATTGACTGCACCTCTAGATCTTCAGGCACTGGATGGTCGACTGTTGACCAGAACCACACACCGGACACCTCTGCTATCGTTGTTGATATCTGTAAACAATCGGGAACAGATCCAATTCTACTTGATAACCTCTCCACAGATACCAATGGTCCTTCGATACACGTGGTTAAGGCTCCACAATCCCCACTTTCATTGGGCAACCGACAAGATAGTCAGTTGGAGTCCTTTCTGCCATTCCAATTGTCTCCTGTCGGCCCTTTCTGCAGTACAGGTTCCTGTTAGTTTGTCAGCCGCCGAAGCCTCTGACTTGTCTGGTGTCGCAGTGGAGTATCATGACCTGGGGCAAGTCTTTAGTAACCAAGGGGCTCTTTCTCTGCCTCCTCACCGCCCATATGACTGTGCAATTGACCTCCTCCCTGGGGCTCCGCTGCCTAGCAGTAGGCTATATTACCTGTCCCGACCACAGAGAGAAGCAATGGAGAAATACATCAATGAGTTTCTCTCAGCTGGCATTACGTCGCCCTCCTCCTCCCCGGCAGGTGCAGGATTCTTTTTTGTCTGGAAGAAGGATGACTCGCTGCGCCCTTGCGTTCACTACCGGGACCACAATAATATAACTGTCAGAAACAAGTATCCCCTGACGCTCATCAATTCTGCTTTCGGACTTCACGGGGCCACCGTTTTCTCTCAGCTTGACTTTGGAAGCGCTTACCACCTGGTCATGATAAGGGAGAAGAATGAGTAGAAGACTGCCTTTAAGAACCCTCTCGGCCACTTTGAATACCTGGTAATGCCATTTGGCTTAACCAGTGCTCCTGCCGTCTTCCAACCGCTGATCAATGATGTCCTACTAGACTTCATAAATAGATTCGTGTTTGTCTATCTGGATGACATACTGGACTTCTCTAGTAGTCTTCGGGAACACACTCAGCATGTCCGTCGGGTTCTCCAGAGGCTTTGGGAGAACACGTTCTTCGTTAAAACTGAGAAATGTGAATTTCATGTTGCCTCTGGGAGCCTCTTAGGATACATTATTGAGAGCGGACAAGTAAAGGCAGATCCTGAGAAGATCCGTGCAGTGGCAGAGCAGACTCGACCCACGACATGCAAGCAACTCCAACTGCTTCTGGGGTTTGCAAATTTCTACGGCCGTTTCATTCGGGATTGTAGTCGATTGGCGGCGACCCTTATTTGACTTACTTCACCTAAGGTCCATTTTCAGTGGAATCTGCATTCTCCGACCTGAAGAAATGCTTCACCTCCTCTCTCATCCTGGTCCAACCAGACCCTTCCCGCCAATTCGTTGTGAAGTTCGACGCCTCTGATTCTGTGGTGGGGGCGGTCCTCACTCAATGCTCTAGTGTGGATCAGAGACTGCACCGCTGTGCCTTTTTTTCTCGCCGGTTGTCCCCAGCTGAACGCAACTATGACGTGGAGAACCGAGAGTTACCAGCAGACAAGCTTGCATTATAGCAGTGGAGGCACTGGCTAGACGGAGCAGAACACCCGTTGATCGTTTGAACAGACCATCAGAACCTGGAATATATACGGACTGCAAAACGGCAGAATTCCCGTCAACCACGGTGGGCATTATTCTTTGGCAGGTTCCGGTTTACACCAACATATCGTCCTGGGTCCAAGAACTGGAACCCCGATGCTCTCTCTCGGCAATACTCTACAGAGGCGGACCTTCCTGACCACGAGACTATACTTCCTCAGTCCTGCGTGGTGTCGGCCCTCACCTGGGAGATTGAGGCAGTAGTGAAGAGAGACCAACAGACCCAACCTGACCCATGGAATGGGCCACCCAACAGCCTTTTTGTACCCGAGTCTGTGCAGTCTCAGGTCCTGCAGTGTGGACATTCTTCTCGATTTGCCTGCCATCCGGGGATTGATAAGACTCTCTTCCTCCTGAAGAAACACTTCTGGTGGCCCTCCATGGACGCGGATACTCGTCCCTTTGCATCTGCCTGTACTGTGTGTGCCGGTGGAAAAGCCTCCCACCGACCACGTTCTGGACTGCTTCGCCCCTTACCTGTACCTAGCCATACATGGTCCCATATCGCTCTGGATTTTGTCAGGGGACTGCCCCCTTCTCAGGGAAACACCGTTGTGCTCACCATCGTGGACCGTTTTCCCAAAGCTGTGCATTTTGTGGCCCTTCCCAAACTCCCTACAGAACGGGAGACAGCCGACTTGGTTGCTCCACACGTCTTCCGTTTCCATGGGATTCCTGCAGACATTGTTTCCGACCGGGGTCCCCAGTTTGTGTCTGCTGTATGGAGGTCCTTTTGTAAAGCCCTTGGAATATCCGTAAGCCTATCGTCTGGTTTCCATCCACAGAGAAATGGCCAGACGAGCGGTCGAATCAGGACTTGGAAACAACATTACGCTGCCTAACGGCTAATGACCCATCAACATGGAGCACCCACCTCGCTTGGGTTGAGTATGCCCACATCTCTCTGGTCTGCATTTCTACTGGGAAAGTCCCCTTCGAATGCTCACTTGGGTACCAACCCCCTCTCTTCTCTGTCCACGAAGAAGATTTCGCTGTACCCTCAGTTCAAGATCATCTCCACCATTGCCACAAGGTCTGGGAGGACACACGTGCAGCCCTTCTCCGTACCGCCAACCGAAACCGGAAATTTGTTGATTGTCGGCGGGTTTCCGCACCAGTGTACCAGCTTCGTCAGAAGGTTTGGCTGTCGGCTAAGGAATTCCCCCTCAAAGAGGAGCCCAAGAAATTAGTTCCTCGCTTCTTCGGACCTTTTGAAATTGAGCGTATTGTTAATCCACAACAGTTCGGCTCAAATTGCCTCAGACCCTGAGGATACATCCTACGTTCCATGTGTCTCAGGTGAAGCCAGTGGCCAGCAGTCCAATGTGCCCTCCAGCTAGGCCCCTTCCATCCCCCCCCCAGATTGTTGACAACTACCCAACGTACTCTGTTCGGCGTTTATTGGATTGCGCCGCCGGGGTAGGGGCCTGCAGTACCTTCTTCATTGGGAGGGATACGGTCCGGAGGATCGTTCCTGTGTTCAGCGCTCCTTCATTCTGGACCCCTTTCTAATTCGGGACTTCCATCACAACCATCCAGACAAGCCCGGTGGGTCGCCGAGAGGCTCCCGTTGAGGGGGTGTACTGTCATGGTTCTGAGTTCTGGCCCTCAGTTTGGCTCCATTAAGGCCTTGTTGTCCAGCACATGGATTCCATGCTGTACTGATTAGATAACAATACACACCTGCGCCCCATCAAGGGTCTAGCATAAGAACCTGTGTTTCTTTGGCACTAGTTGCCAGAGTATTGGTTTACCTTTAAGTATACTTTGGTTCCAGTTGCTTCGAGTAGATTTACTCTCGAGCAGTTCTGTGTTCTCAATTCCTTTGCGAAGATCCAGTTCGTGTTGGGATTCCTCTTCTGATCTCCGAGGCAATATTCCTTCCAGTTACTGCCTGCGTTTGTCCTGAGGAAGTATCCTGACTCCAGTCTTGTATTGGTGTTCCGCACTTGGGTTCTCTGTGAGTTTGCGCTGGATCAACATTGTGACAGGGAAGTCATGTCTCGCTGTTATTTTGCAGTATTTCGAAGAAGTAACTTGGGGATTGATGAATGTAGGGCAGTGTATGTCTTCTATATAGTCTTCAGTAAGGCCTTTGACAATGTTCCACATGGGCTGGTCTGGAAATTTCTGTCACACGGGATTGAAGGCGAGGAAAGTTGGTAGATAGAGAATTGTCTCCATAATGTGACGCAGAGTGTGACGGTTGAAATTCGATTCTCCAATCAGAAGCCTGTGACAAGTGGGGTGTCCCAGCGGTCAGTGTTGGGACGTCTGTTATTCATTATTTATCCATTAAATATGGATATTTGGATGAATGTTCATGGCACGATTGGCAAGTTTTCTGATGCTACAAAATTAGGGGGTCTTGTTCGTGAAGTTGCATACAATGAATTGCAAAGAGATCTTGATCGGTTACAGCTGAGGAATTTCAAATGAATTTCAAATTAGATACGTGTGAGGTGATGCAATTTGGACAGTCAAACTAGATTTGGTCTAATACAGTGAATGGCAGGTCACTGACGTCTCTTGTGGCACAGAAGTAACTGGGAGTACATTTGGCTGAAAGCGGCCACGCAAGAAGAAAGGCTGATTAAGAAGGCATTGAACGTGTTGACCTTCATCACGTAGGACTTCGAGTTCAGCGGCATGGACATTATGTTGTAGTTATATATTCGATGGTGAGGCATCATTTTAGATCATTGTTTACAATTCTGGTCAAACTATTATAGAAAATTCTTTGTCAAGCTGGGGAGGATGAAGAAGAGATATACGAGTTTTCTGCCTGAAATGGAAGGCCCGAGCTATAGGGAGAGGTTGGCCACGCTAGATCTCTATTCCTTGGAATTCAGGACTAGAAGGAGTGACCTCGAAGAAGTTTATAAAATCAAGAAGGGCATGGATAAGGTGGGCATTCTTGAGGGAACAAATATGAGATAAAAGGGGAGAGATTTTAAAGAGACCGGAGAGGTTACGTCTTTACATAAAGGGTACTTCGAATGAGCTGCCAGAGGAAGTGGTCGAGGCGGGTAGAAATGCATCTTTTAAGAGGCACTTGGGGAGGATTTGAGGTCATGGGCCAATCGCAAGCAACGTTGACAAGCGGGGATGATGCGGTGGTGTGCACGAACTATGTGGGCTGAAGGACCTGTTTCCGTGCTGTGTTACTCCATGACATCGCAGCTAACCAGACACAGAAAACCAACAAAATGATTGCTCTGACCTTACGTAAAAACATAAATTCAGACAGATAAGTAATGTTGCCAGAAATAGATCAATGATATTTGCAGAGGCTCATATTCCAACTCATCTCACGATTTTCCTCCCGATCGATGCTCCCATTTACCTCAGTTGCCATCTATTTATTCAGTGTCGCTGCATAAAAACACGCGTTTTTACATGAACTGAAATTCTTCATCATGTCTGCGACTTCCATGGAAATGTCCTCTGGATTTGTGCGGTTACCCCGGTAACTATTGAGGTTTGTTAATCCTGTCGTTACAAATGCAACAGCTGCTGCTGTGTACAACAACACGAAGCTGATTGACATGGTGAAAAGCTAAATAATGGATTTTCTTCTGGTCTCCTGACTCGTTTTCACTCCTGTTATCACGATGATTCCTGCGAGAACTACTGGTTGCTACAGTGAGGCTGATTGTCAACGACTTAAAAATGATAATTAACATGAAAGAACAGGACCGAGGGATGAGTCTTGAAAAATGAGGAACCCTCAATCAAACAGTGTCGTACAAAAATCCCACGTTTGCTTTTCAGCCCCACTGCACCTTGCCAATACTTCGCATAGCTTCATATGCAAAGAGAAATGGGGCATCCTTGAAGACGATTGCGCAAACGAATGTTGTTCGTCTGATGGTTGCCGTTCTCCTGGTGTAACACCTCGTATTTAGACTGTGGCAACAAATGGCCCGCACATCGATCAAACGTAAAGAAGATGGTAAACCAGACAGATCGGGTGTAACTGTAGACATATCCAGAACAAACCTGTAAACAGGAGCGTGTAAGAGAAAGGAACGTGGAATGAGGGAAGTGGAAACATAATGCACACTTACATTGGCGATCATCACCAGTAGATCTGCCAAAACAATGCCAAGCATGTAGACGGAAATACACTTGGAGAGACCGCAGTTTCTTCGACAGAGAATCGCGATTGCCACCAGTTTTGCTGCAAGGATGAGAGAGGCGTGAAATTATCCCGTTCCTCCATTGAACGTCAATAGTTCCAGCGTCACAGCATTGTACAATTAGCAAAATACAATGCAGTAAGATCCTCCAGCCACCATTGGACGAATGCTGTGCTGGTTCTAAATCAGCTAATGTGCTTGTGTTGAAACTGCTTGTAATATTGCATCACAAGTAAATTTGCCAGATTCGCCTGCACACTTGTTACAAATGTATCACGGCAATAAGCTGTCTTTGTCATTGTCATTCAGAAATTACATCCTATTTCTCCAGCAGGTTTTGGAATTGAACGCCGTGTTGACATTATTTACATGAAATTAGTGTGCAGTGACTCACACGGAATGCCAATGATTGCAAGTTCTGGGTTGTAAACCCCTTCAGTCAATAGTATTGCTTCTTACCCGTTTTTCCTCGAAAAATATGCTGGAATGTTCAGGCAGAGAAATAGACCCTCTCTGTTCATTCGCAACTAAATTCCCAGTTGGATCAATCCATATAACGCATTATTGACTATAACATTGGCTCCAGAGAGCCAATTATAGTGTTGTTCATTTTTATGTGGCACTGCATTGAAAAATGTTTATTACTGCAACTGAACAGTACGTTTTCAAATTCATGGTTGTAGTTGCAATACCAAGGGAACGTATTGCACACTCCTTACAGCCTACACGTGCCAGGCTAATTAAAGTGTGAGATTTGAAAGAAAAATCTGCAAATTTTAATTTATAAAGAACTTCTATTTAATGTAGCATTTGCAATACATTGGCAAAAATTGACTGTATGAAGTTTCAACTCGTCACTCAGTCACAGCAGCCAAGGTGCTGGGTACGTTAAATGAACTGTGTTCCAATGCGGCCGATCCGAATACCAAACACTTTGCAAAATACTTGTATTCAGAGCAACTGTTTCAAAAACGTTACCTCCAATCTACTGATTCAGCTTCACTTATTGGAATTAAATGCATTGTCCCTCTGAAATATTTTTTCCAAGTATAGTAGTAGTCTTAGCAAAGCAGACTCAACGACTAAAATGCTCTCCATTTCACTCAATATCCTAAACAGAAACAAATTGGAAGAACTACAACTTTGCCACAAACGGATAGAACATATGACGCCAACCAGGAAAAGGAGAACTTGACATGCACATTCAAACAGCACAGGTTATTTAATCAGGTGAGACCGTCGTGTTTATGGTCCACAAATTAACGCAAAGCTGGCCAATAGCACAAACCGTGCACCTAACTGTCCTATGGAGCCTTCAGATTGACGGGCCATGGAAGCTCATTGAACATCTGGAAGAAACCTTCAGCTGATAGAGTAGCTCAACCGATGGAGCAGCACAAACTCTGCAACTCTTTCCCCATTCACATTACATGGACCGTCAACCTGATAACAACCGACTGCAGCATTTCACACTGATCCAACGTCTCCAAATAACAGAATGTGTAACGTCAGTGGAACCACTTGAATGACCACAGCTTCTCCGCTGCTGCACTGTTACAGCGACACAACAGTACAGACTCACCAAGTACTGTGGACCTTCCTGTGCGCCCACACTCAACAACTGAAACCGATTCACCAAACAATACTGTCTCTGGACAGACATACCGGCAGATCACTCCGGGATATAATTTATACTGGCATAACATACGGCATATCAGTTTACCATGAAACGAGTAGACTTAGTTAATTGCAGTCACCCCGAATAAGTCAACCCCACAGACCAAAACAGCCACCCAAATACGCGCACGACCTCATTTGAGGCAGCCAGACAAGGCAAACCGTCGATTCAACAGCTCCAAGGAATTAGGCACCTGAAAGACTCCCGTCCATCCAATCTACAAATCGAGCCCAACCCTTCTAAATGACAGAGACCAAAGACATCTCAAATAATACCACGGACCAACCAACACCATCCATTCCAGCAGGTCATCTCCCCATTACATACAAATTAGCAACTACCGTGGCCATCTCACTGACACATATCCAGCACTTAATGCAATCGTCCCAGCCTCGGATATTGCAACAACATCACTTTTTAGGGTGCATCAGAACAAATTCAATGGCGAACACCAACAGATGCACATAGTTACAAAGAATGTTCGTGTCCCAGAATTAATTACTACTGCATGAAATAATAGAATTCTGTTACTGACGACCCATCACCTTGATTATTATTCCGGAGATATCACCAGGCTTGATCCATTTGAAAGATCCTCACCTCATTTGTTTTCTCCAATTGCAGTTTTGCCTCCAATGACCATATTGTTCAGTGTCGACGCTGACCTCACTCAATTCTGCACGTTCTTCACATACTTCTTTTGAACGCATCAATGCATGCTGAGTATTAAATACAACAAAGATCCACAATTCAGCAGATCCACGTTGTCACTTGTTCATGCACATTAACATTCCTCTGTTGCCGCAAACGTTCCAAGTTCTCAGAAATGAAAATTAGAAGAAAAAGTCATGATATTATTGGACGATATAAACTGAGTGGCATGACCAAGATGGATGCTGAGAGAGTATGTCTTCTGCTGCGATTACTCCGAAGTGGTGACAGGATCAGAATTAAAGCGACGTATATTTAAGAAGGAGATAATCGTCTTCAATATACCCCGCTTTATTCTGAACCAAGCGAGCAAGAGGATAATTTAGGAAAGAGCGAGGCAGCCAGGACACGGGAGGGAACATGTGCTGGGAGGCGGAGGACGCGGGTGAGGTCCTAAATGAATACTTTGAGTCGGTATGTATTAATGAGAAGGACTGGACATTAGCGAGATTCTGTGGAGGGTGTCAATACGCTGGGGCATTTGAGATTAAGGAAGAAGTAGTGTTGAGTCTCCTGAAAAATATTAAGGTAGATGGGTCCACAGGACCTAATGGGGAATGTACTCCCAAATTTTTGAAAGAGGCATAAGATGAGATTGTTAGGATGTTGACCAAGATCTCCATGTTCTATCCAGCTGCAGGCAAAGTTTCAGAGGAATGCCGAGCAGCTGTTTCTGTTCTGTTGTTCCATTGTTTAATTACTTCTGGCTGGAAGTCCACAGGGATCCACACGAGTATCCATATATCCATGTATATAATTATATGTGTGTGTGTGTGTGTGTGTGTGTGTGTGTGTGTGTGTGTGTGTGTGTGTGTGTGTGTGTGTGTGTGTGTGTGTGTACACACACACAGTCGCATGCAACAGTTTGGAAACCCCTGGTCAAAATTTCTGTTACTATGACGAGATAAGAGAGTAAAAGATGACGTGATTTCCAAAAGGCACAAAGTTAAAGATGACATTTCTTTAATATTTTAAGAAACATTACTTTTTATTTCCATCTTTTACAGGTTCAAAACAACAACAAAGAAAAAGGGCCCGAAGCAAATGTGTGGGCACCCTGCATGGTCAGTACTTATCCACACCCCTTTTGGAAAGTATCACAGCTTGTAAACACTTTCTGTCACCGGGGGATTTTTGCTCATTTTTCCTTGCAAAAGGTTTTAGTTCTTGGGCCGTCTTGCATGCACTGCTCTTTGGAGATTTCCGATGATGTTTAGGTCAGGGGATTCTGAGGGCCATGGCAAAACCTTCAGCTTGTGCCTCTTGAGGTGGTCCATTTTGAGATGAGTTTCGGATGGTTATCCTGTTGCAGAAGCCATCCTTGCAGCTTCAGCTTTTTTACAGACGGTGTGACATTTGTTTCCAGAATTTTCTGGTATTTAATTTAATTCGTTTTTCCCTCTACCTGTGAAATATTCCCCGTGCCACTGGCTGCAACCCAAGCCCAAAGCATGATAGATACACTCCATGCTCAACAGTTGGACAGGTGTTGTTTTCATGAAATTCTGCACCCTTTTCACTCCAAACATATCTTTGCTCATTGCGACCAAAAAGTTCTATTTTAACTCCATCAGTCCACAGAACTTTTGTCCAAAACGCAAAGGCTTGTTTAGATGTTCATTCGCAAACTTCTGAGGCTGAATTTTGTGGTGCGGACCCAATAAAGGATATATTATTATATATCATTGTATATGACGTACGTCATGTCTTGGATGAAAACATAGATGGGCTTGGGCCTTAAGTTCGCAAACGAGTCAAAGATGCTGACACTGTCAAGAGTGTAGAAGATTGCGAAATTATACAGCGGGACACAGATCAATTTCATATGTGGGCGGAGAAATGACAGACACAATGAAATCTGCAGATGATGGAATCTGGAGCAATATACACAAAGTGCTGGAGGTATTAGTAGGCCAGGCAGCTTCCACGGATGGAAATAAACAGTCGACGTTTCGTGCCGAGACCTTCACCGGAACTCGAAAGGAAGAGGCCAGAAGCCACAGTAAAAAGGCAGTGGATAGGGAGGAGTACAGGCAGGCAGGGAATAATTAAGTTCAAGTGATATGCGAGTCCAGGTGAGGGGGAAGGTTGTGGATGTAGGAGGGGAAGAATATGTAAAAAGCTGAGAGGTGACAGGTGGAAGATGTCAAGGGCTAAAGAAGTAGGTACTCGGTTGTAAAGAGCAGACAACCATGGGGAATGGGAGGAGAGGAGATGAGTTGGTCATCAGTGCACGGAAAGAGACCATAGCAATAATGTCTTGGCTGTTGCGGCGGACGGAGCGAAGGTGCTCGACAAATTGGTCACCCAGTCTGCTTCGGGTCTCACTAACGTACAGGAGGACGCACATAGAGCACCAAACGCAATAAATGAACCCCTCGGATTTACAGATGAAATTAATCCTCAACTGGTAGAATTATTTAGGACCCTAAGTGGTGGTGAGAGAGGAGGTGTGCGGATAGGTGTTGCACTTGTTGCTTTTTCATTCAAAAATTGCCGGGAGGTTATCGGTAGGGAGGAACGAGTGGACAAGGGATTCGCGAAGAGAGCGGTCCCTTCAGACAGCGGAGAGAGGGGGTGAAGGGAAGATTTTCGTGGTGGTAAGATCCTGTTGAAGGTGGCGGAAGTTGCGGAGAATGAAAAGTTGGATACCGAGGCTCGTGGGGTTGTAGATGAGGATAAGGGGAACCCTGTCCCTAGTATGTCGGCGGGAGTATTAGGTGAGGGCAGGTGTGTGGGAAGTGGAGGAGATTCGGGTAAGAACAGCATTCATGGTGATGGTCGGGAAACCCGGGTTATTGAAAAAGGAGCACATCTCTTATGTCCGAAAATGGAGAGCCACATCATGGGCACAGATACGGCGGAGACGGAAGAACTGGGAGAATGGGATGGCGTTCGTCCAATAACCCTGTAAGCCCTTCCCGTGTCCAGATCGCTCTTAAATGTTGCAGTTGTACCCATCTCCACGACTTCTGCTGGCAGATTATTTCAGGTACTTGCTGCCCTTTGTGTGAAGAGGTTAACTTTCAGGTCTCGTTTAAATTTCTCCCCACTTATCTTGTGCCTCTGCCTTTTAGTTCGGGACTCCGCAACCCCGTGGAAAAGACAATAACAGCCGACCTTACCCACACCCCTCATGATTTTATAAATTTCTTTGAAGTCACCCCTCATTCCTCTGCACTCCATAGAACAAATAGCCAGCGTGGCCAACATCTCCCTGTGACTCAAGCCCTCTAGTGAGGGGAGCGTCCTCGGAAATCTCTTCTGCACCATGTCCAGCTTGACAGTGTCTTTGCTATTGCATGGTGACGTACAGAAAGCTTCAGGTACGTCGTCACCAACGACCTATACAACTGGAAAGTTCCTGTTCCTGAGCTCGACGCCCTGACTGAAGAAGGCCGGCATGCTAAACGTCTTCTTCGTCACTCTGTATATTTGTGCAGCCTCTTTCAGCGAGCTGTGCACTTGTATTCCCAGATCCCTCTGTTTCACAACATTCGTCAGTGCCATACCATTTGCTGTTCAAGTCAAACCCTGGTTTGACTGTCCAAACAAATAAATTTACACTTATCTCAGTTGAAATCCATTTGCCACTCCTCTGGCCATCTGTCCAACTTCTCAAGATCCCTTTGAAAACCATTGTTATCTGCTTCACTGTCAACACGACGCCCTAATTTAGTATCATCAGCAAAATTGCTAATCGTGCCATGTACATTTACATACAAATCTCTTAGATACATAATGATTGACAGAGGTCCCAACACAGACCAATGGAGCACCCCATTCTTCACAGGTCTCCAGTCGGAGAATCGATTTTCATCCATAACTCTCTGCTTCCTATCATCAAGCTAATTCTTAATCCACCTCGCTAGTTCCCCCTGAACCCCATACGAAATGACCTTCCAGATCAACATGCCATGCGGGACTTTGTCAAATGCCTTAATGAAGTCCATATAGATCATCCACTGTCCGACGTTCCTCCATCCGCTCTGTTTGCCTCTTCGAAAAAGTCCAAATTATTATCAGAGGTGACCTCCCACGGACAAATCCGAGCTGACTGTTCCTGACTATCCAAGTGATGGTAGATCTTGTCCCTCAGATTTCCCTCCAGTAACTTCCCTCCAACTGAAGTCATACTCACTGGCCTGCAGTTCCCTGGCCTATCCTTGATGCACTTCTTCAACAATGGGGTACAATATTCTTGTACAATCATCGTGTACACCTCTGTCAGGTCAACTAAACAAGTACAAGATGATAAGATGCATTGATCGAGTTGACAGAGTCTTTTTCCCAGTGCGACAATGGCGAAAACGAGGGGGCAAAACTTTAAGGTGTTGGAAGACGGGAGAAGGGGAATGTCAAGGGTAAGTATTTTGCAAAGAGAGTGGCTTGGGCACTGCCTGCAGAGGTTGTGGGGGCAGATACATTCGGGACATTTAAGAGAATCTTAGATGGATGCATAGATGAAAGAAAAAATAGGGCCTATTTGGGAGGGAAGGGTTAGATAAATCTTGGAACAGGATAACATTTCGGCACAACGTTGTGGGCCGAAGGACTTGCACTGTGCTGTAGTGTTCTGTGTTCTTTTTTCTAATTGAACAACATTGATGTCCGTCCAGTCTTCTGGAACTTCACCAGTGACTAACGATGGATCAAGTATCTCCGCAAGGGCCTCCGCGGTTTCTTTACTGGCCTCCCAGACGTTCCGTCTGGCACTTGATCAGGCCCTGGGGATTTTTCCACCCGAATGTGCTTCAGGTCTGCAATACCTCCTACCTTAATATGCATCTGATCCAAGATCTCACTACTTATTACCCTCATTTCTCTGTTATACATGATGTTTTCCGTTGTAAACACCGAGGAGAATCAGACATTACAAATCTCAGCCATTTCCTGTGGTTCCACACACAGGTGGCCCTGAAAGCCTTTCCGAGAACCTGGTCTCTCCCGCCTCACCCTTGTACTGTTAATGCAACTTCAGAGCTTCTTGGTATTATCTTTAACTCTGCCTGCCAAATCCACCTCAAAACCTCTTTTCGCACTCCCCAGCCCCACGATTTCCCTCTTCAGCCTGGTCTGAAACTTTTTCTATTCGTCGAGGGATTCATTTGTACCGAGCTCCCTAAAGGGGATCAACGCTTCCTTCTTTTACCTGAGCAGAGCTTTGGTATCTCTCGTAAGACAGAGTTCCCTGACCTTGGTACATCTGCCCTTCACCCTGTCCGAACATGCCGCCCCTGGACCCATATTAATGCGACCCTTTTAAAAGCCCGTCCCCCCCACTTTTCAACTGTCCCCTTGACTTAAAAGAGAGTTATCCTGTCGACACCAGCTAAATCCTGCCGAATTCCCTCAAAGTCGTTGTTCCTGAACTTGGCTTCTATGCCTCCTGCCCGATAGTAGCTGCGCGAAAACGTCACGGCTCGGATGGTGGAGGGATATTTGACAACGGAGTTGTCTTCTTGAGATAGCGCCTCCTGTAGATGCTACTAATGGTGGGGAGGGATGTACCCGTAATTTATTGGGCAGAGCCCACCACTCTCTGCAGCTACTTACGTTTGTGCGCCGTCGAAATGCAGTCCCAGACTGTGAGACAACCGGTCAGGCCACTTCCAGCAGTACATCTGAAGTAAGTTTGTTCGACCGTTCGGTCTCAAGCCGAACCTCGCTGACCTGTAAAAGTAAATTGTTGGCCGCGCCTTTCTTATGATTGCAGTTAAGTGCAGGAGATGGAGGGGTGTCCCAGTGACTCACACATACCCGGCGCGACACCCGTCCCTGAATCCATCTGGAGGGCCTGTCATTTCAGCAGAACGCCACAATGTGGGAGTTTTGTCCACAGTGCACAAACCACCACTGGGTGGTTATTATAGAGTCAACCAGCATGGGCACAGACCCTTCGACCCAGCTGCTCCACGCCGACCAAGATGTCCCATCCAATCTTGTCCCATTTGCCAGCATTTGTCCCATAACCTTTCCAATCCATGTACCTGTCCAACAGTCTTTTTAAATTGTTGTTGATAAATCGGATTATTATTGTCATATATAGCGAGGTACTGTGTCTCGAAAACCTGTCTTGAACACTGTCCGTGCAATTGAATTCATGACAAAGTGAATTGAGGTAGAACGGTGTGAAAAAAAACGAAATGCAGATTATTACAGCTCCTGAGAAAATGCAGTGATTATTCTCAAACCTGGTGCCCCACAAGACTGCGTCCTCAGTCCCCTTCTCCACGATCTCTACACTCACGATTGCGTGGTCTGATTCTGCTCGAAGTCCACATATATGTTTGCAGATGACCGCCGTAGTGGGCCGTATCTCAAACAAAGATTAACCGGAGCACAGGTAAGAGATAGAGAACATCGGGACATGTTGTCACGACAGCCATCTCTCCCTCCAAGCGTGGCCCGTCCAAGATGCCCTATCCAAGCGTGTCCCATTTGCGATCAATTAGCCAAATACCTTCCAAACCTTTGCTTTCTATATATTTGCCCAACAGTATTTTCATGTTGTTGTTTGGTAAATCGGTTTATCGTTGTCACCTGTACCGAGGTGCAGTGAAAAACAACTGTCTTGCATACCTTCCGTACAGCTCAATTCATTAGGTTCATCAGTTCATTGAGGTAGTACACGGTAAAACAATAATAGATTGAAGAATGAATTGTTACAGTAACAGAGAAAGTGCATTGTAGGCAGATAATAAGGTGCAAGGATAAACATTAGTGAATATCATAGAGGACACGACAAATTTCTTTATGCTCCTGAGGAAGTGGAGGCATTGGTGAGCTCCACTGGCCGTGGCGTCAATTTGGTTGGAACAGGACAGGCAACTGGGGATATTCACTCCAAGGAACTTGAGGCTCTCAATCATCTCGATTCATCTTTGATACAGAAAGTTGCAAGTGCACAGCCCCCTTTCCTGAAGTCAATGACCCGCTCTTTCGTTTCGATAACGTTGAAGGAAAGGTTGTTGTCATGTGAGTAGAAAGACTGTAAGGAAGGATAGACAGTTGAATTGGCAAAATTGCAGTCATTGGGATGGGCGAACGAGTGTCGACTTTAATTCGAGATGTATCAGGAATAAGGCTGATGAACGTAGAGCATGGGTAAGTACGTGGAACTATGTCGTGTTGGCAATTACAGAGACTTGGCTATCACAAGGGCAGGAAGGGCTGCTGGATATTCCGGGAATGAGATGTTTCGAAAGGACAGGGGCGGAGGTAAAAGAGGTGGGGGAGTGACTTTGCTAATCAGGAACAGTGTGACAGCTGTGGAAAGGGAGGATGTCCAAGAGGAATCGTCCATTCGGTCAGTGTGGGGGAGATGAGAAACAGGAAGCAAGCAATCACTCCATGAGCAGCATTCTGCAGACAATCCAGAGACGCTTAGCAGAAGATTTTGAGAGGTGCAACAATAATAGGCTGGATGTCATAGATAATTTCGACTTCCTGAATATTTATTGGCATTTCCTTACCGTAAACTGAATAGATGGACCGGAGTTTGTTAGCTGTGCACGGGAAGGATTCCTGACACCGTATGTGGACAGGCCAACTGAAGGAGAGGGCATTCTGACCTGGTACAAGGCAACGAGACTGATCAGATTTCATATCTCTCGGAGGGAGAACATTTTGGAGAAGTGACAGTAACGATTTGGCCTTTGCCATAGCCTTGGAAAGGGAGAGGAGCAGACGATGTGGGAAAGTTGGGGTAGGGGGAATTACGATGCTGTTAGGCAGGAACTTGGGATTGTAATTTGGGGACAGACGTTCTTGGGGAAGTACACAGCGGAAATGTACAGGATGTTTAAGGAATGCTTGCATGGGGTTTTGGATAGGTTTGTCCCATTGAGGCAGGGTAGGTATTGTAGAGTTAAGGAACCGTGGTTGGAGCGAGATGTACAATGACGTCATGAGGAAGGAAGAAGCTTACCTGAGGTTTAGAAAGCATGGATCAGAGAGTGCTCTGGTAGCCAGGACGGAGCTTAATAATGAACTTTGGAGAACGAAGAGGGAGCATGAGATGTCCTTGGCAGGATCAAGGAAATCCCCAAGCTGTTCTAAACGTATGTGAAGAATAAGAGGATGACTGGAGTGCGGGTAGGATCGATCAGGGATAAAAGATGAAAAATGTGCCTGGAGTCGGAGAGGTAGGGGAGGTCCTTCATGAAGACTTTGCTTCAGTATTCACGAGAGAGAGAGAGAGAGAGAGAGAAATTGGCGTTTGTGAGGATGGCGTACAACAGGCTGATATGCCAGTGCATGTTGACCTGAGGAAAGTGGAACGTTTGAAAAACATTACGATAAATTAGTCACCGGGGCCGGACAGGATATATCCAAGCTTATCACTGGAAGCAAGGAATGGGATTGCTGCGTCATTGGCGATGATCTTTGCGTCCCAACTGACCACAGCTTAGTGCCGATTGAATGGAAGCTGGCAAATGTTGTTCCGTTGTTTAAGATAAGAAGTAGGGAGAACCCTGGGAATTCCATGCCAGGGAGTCTTACTTCAGCGGTGGGCAAGTTACTGGAGAAGATTCTGAGAGTCAGGATTTATGAGCATTCAGAGAAGCAAAGGCTGAATAGTGGCAGTCCTTATGACATTGTGAGGGGCCGGTTGTGCCTCACGTGCTTAATTGAATTATTGAGGATATGACAAAGTATATTGATGAAGGTTGAGCAGTGGATGTGGTGGACATGGATTTTAGTAATGTGTTAGTTAAGTTTCCTCATGGAAGGCTTATTAAGAAAGTCAGGAGGCACGGAATCCAATGAAACGTCTGCGTTGATTCAGAATTGGCTCGCCCATAGTAGACAGAAGGTGGTGGCAGATGGAGCGTATTTTGCCTGCATGTCCGTGACCAGTGGTGTTCCGCAGGGACCTGTTCTGTGACTCGTGCTTTTTGTGATTTTCATAAATGATTTGGATGAGGATGTATATGGGTGGGTTAGCAAGTTTGCTGATGATACAAAGGTTGTTGGTGTTGTGGATTGTGCAGAAGGTTCCTGTCGATAACGGCAGGCAATTAATAAAATTCAGAGCTGGGAGGGGATGTGGCAGATGGCGTTCAACCCGAATAAGTGTGAAGAGATACACCTTGAGAGATCGAATTTGAAGGCGGAATACAATATTTATTGGAGGACACAGCAGTATGGAGGAACAGAGGGTTATTGGTAACCTAGTCCTTCCATCTCTTAAGGTTGACGCGCAGGTTGATAGGTTTGTTAAGAATCTTTATGATGTGTTGCCCTTCATTAGTTGGAGTACTGAGTTCAAGAGCCGCCAGGTGCTGCTGCAGATTTAGAGAACTCTGGTTACACCACCCTTGGACTATTGTGATCAGTTCTTGTCGTCTAATTATAGGAAGGATGTGGAATCCCTGGAGAGGGTGCAGAGGAGATTTACCAGGATGCTGCCTGGATTGGAGAGCATGTGTCATGAGGATAGGATGAGTGAGCTGGGGCTTTGTTCTTCGCAGCGTAGGAAAATGAGAGTTCACATGAGAGAGGTGTATAAAATGGTAAGACGCATGGATTGAGTGGACAGTCAGAGACTTTTTTCTCAAGGCGAAAATGGCTATAAGGCAGGGGGTCATAATTTAAAGGTGATTGGGGAAAGGTACATGAGGGATGTCAGAGGTAAGTATATTACACAGAGAATGGTAGGTGCATGGAAAGCACTGCCTCAGATGTTGTGGGTCAGATACATTGGGGACCTTTAAGAGATTCTTATTTAGTCACATGAATGATAGGGGAATGGTGAGCAATGTCGCGGGTAATATTTAGATAGATCTTATGCAGCATAAAAGGTCGGCATAACATCATAGGCCGGAGGGCTTGTACTCTGATATACTGTGTTAGATGTTGGGGTGTTGTGAGCTGTGATAGAGTGTTGGAGTGTTGTGGGCGGTGTTGGATGTCTCGTGGTGTTGTGGGTAGTGTTGGAGGTGTTGGGGAGTTGTGAGCGGTTTTGGAGGTCTTGGTGTGTTGTGGGCGGTGTTGGTGTTGCGTGTGTGGGTGCTGTTGGAGGTCTTGATGTGTTCAGGGTGGTGTTGGGGTGTTGTGAGCGGTGTTGGAGGTCTTGGTGTGTTGTGGATGGTGCTGGATGTTGTGGTTTGTGGGCGTTGCTGGAGATGTTGGGGTGTTGTGGGTGTTGGGGTGTTGTGGGGGGTGATGCAGGTGTTGCAGTACAGTGGGAGGTGTTTGGGTGCTGTGGGAGGTGTTGGAGGTGCTGGGGTGCTGTGGGCGGTGTTGGAGGTGTTGGGGTGTTTTTGACTTTGTTGGAGGTTGTGGTGTTGTGAGGTGTTTTTCGGAAGAATTGGGGTGAAGTGACTGGTGTTGGAGGTCTTGGGGTGTTTGCGATGTTGGAGGTTGGGTGTTTTGTGTTGTGTTGGAGGTGTTGGGGTGTTTTGGGAAGTTCTGGAAGTGTTGGCGTGTTGGTGGCTGTTGGAGGTTGTGGTGTTGTGGGGTGTTGTTCTGAAGAGTTGGGGTGAAGTGGGGGGTGTTGTGGGAGGTGTTTGAGGTTGGGGTTTTGTGGGTTATTTTGTGGTTTTGTGAGGTGTTTCTGTGCCGGGCTAGTTAACTCTGGATCCGACTGTCCACGCTCTCTCTCCCTCCACCAACCACACACCGCCTGCATGAGGACTGGGTGTTAGTACACAACACGATCCCACATCATCTGCGTGGTCATGCAGGGAAAATCCGAGCAGCTGATGCCCCCTCAAGGGGTTGTGTCCAAGGTGGGAGCCGTTCCGCTCCACTCCATCTGCGAACGCGTCTCTCCACGCCCCTCCCCTCTCACACTACCCCCATGTCTCCTTCTCCCAATCACTGGTCACTTTCCGGACGCCCCTCTGAACTCTGCCCTGTGACCTTCAGCTGCGGACAGTCCATTCTCTGGGGTCAGCTGATCCGACGGGAGTGTCTCAGTGGCCACAGAGGATCTGTTGCGCACCGGCCCCCATCAGTAGGTGAGTGGGAGCGGGGGGCAGTGATGCAGGTGAGGGTCAGGGGAGAGTTTGGTGTTGGGGAGGGAGTGAATGGTGGGGGTTACATCTGGCATCGACCCTTCCTCCCTCGAGGAATTAGCTTCCGCTCGCTTCCTGCCCCCTCTGCGCTTGTCGGAGAGTCCGAGGATGGTGCGGCGGGGGTAACTGGTGTGGTCCTCACAGTGTCCTAGGATCAACTCCCTCTCTCCTCCCGCCTCTCTCTCCACCCCTCTTTCCCTCACACTCTCTATCCCCTGTCTCCCCGCTCTCTATCCTCCCCCCTCTCTCCTGCTGACTCTCCGCCCCTCTCTTCTCTCTCTCCCCTCTCCACTCTCTCTCTCTCCCTCACCTTCTGTCACGTCTCTCCCTTAACTCCCTCCCTCTCTCTCTCGCCCCTCTCTCCTACTTCGCTCCCCCTCTTTCCCCATTCCTCTCGTCCCTCAGTCTCGCCCCTCTCTAACCCACTTCCCCTCTCTCTCCCCACAGTCCTAATCCCCAGTCCCACGACCACACCCCTCTCCCCTCTACCCTATCTTTTGCTCCCTGCTCTCTCTACTCTCTACCTCCCTCTCCCCCTCTCAAGCATCTCCCCTTTCTCCTCCTCTAACCACCTCCACGTCAGTCTTCCTCTCCTCCTCACGCACCCCGATCAATCCCTATCCCCGCCTTTCCTCCCCTCCGCCTCCACCCACTTCACCCACCCAAGCTCTCCCCACCCTCTCAAAACCTCTCTCTCCCAACTCTCCATTTCACCCCACTCTCCCCCTCACCCCTCTATCTCACACTGTCCCCTGGCTCGCTCCACTATCCTCTCACTCTCCCCCGTTCTCTCTCTCACACTCTCACATCCCCACTTCCCCGTCTCCACCCTCTCCGCTCTCTCTCTACTCCCCCTCTTATTCCTCTCTCCCCTCTTTCCCCTCTCCCCCACTCTCCCCTTTCTCCCTCGTCTCTCTCCCCATTTAATTCCCCATCTCTCCGCCTCTCTCTATCCCTCTATCTGTCCCTTCTGTCCATCTCTCTCCACTCGCTCGCCCACCTCTCTACACCCTCTCTCGCCCTTTCCCCTCACACCCACTCTCCCCCTCTCTCCCAACTTCCTCCCCATCTCCGCTCTCTCGCCTCCTCTCACTCACTCGTTCCCTCTCTCTACCCCCTCTGTCCCCTTCTCTTTCTGCTTGCCTCTCTCCGCCATCTCCAGCACTCTCCCCACTCCCGATCTCAAAATCTATCCCTCCCCCTCTCTCCTATCCCTCGTTTGCACCCTCTCCCTCTCTCTCCTCTCTCCCCCTTTCTCCCACTCTCTCCACCTCCCCCTCTCCCACTCTCTCCCCCTCTTTTCATCCCTCTCTCACACCTCTCTCCCCCTCTCTCCAGGTCTCTGCTCCCCCTCTCTCTCTCTCCGCGTCCCTCCCCTACCTATCTCCCGTCTCTCCCCTCTCTCCTTCCTCTCTCTCCCCTCTATCTCCTCCCCTATTTCCCCTATCTCCCCTCTATCTCCACTGTCTGACCCTCCCTCTCTCCCCATTTCTCCCCTCTGACTCTCCTACCTCTCTACCCCATTACCAGATCTCTCTCTCCTCTCCCGCCTCCGCTCTCTCTCCCCATATTTCTCCTCCATCTCCACACTCTCCCGTTCTTTCTCTCTATCGCACCCTCTCTCTGTCCCTCGCCCTCTCCATCCCTCCCCTCTATCCCCCTGTCTGCACATACTAGTCTCCTCCCCTCCCCCTGTCTCCCACTCTCTGCCCTCTTTCCCTCCCTCACTCACCTTTCTACTCTTCTCTACCCGTCTCTCCCCATCCCTTTCACGTCTCCCTCTCCCCTCTCCCCCTCGCTCTCTCGCCCCTCTCTCTCCGCCTCCCCTTGTCCTTCCCCCTATATCTCCCCCTCTCCCCACGTGTCCCCCTCTCTCTCCCACTCTCTCCCCACTCTCCTCTTGTCTCTCCCTCTCATACTCCCACCGATCTCTCGCCATTTCCCCCATCTCTCTCCTCATTGCCTTCTCTTCTCTCTCCACACTCCCACCCCCCAATGATGAACTGTGAACACCCCTCTCCTCTCCCCTCAACACAGTCACTGGGCTAACGTGCTCCTGGTTTGAGCGGCCGCAGGGAGGATCCCGACTGTGGCCATAGCGGAGTCTGCAGGAGAGGGAACAGTCTTCCACGGATCGGGCCGAGAATCATCTGGGTGAATGTTGGACTGAAGGGGGTCGGTCCGAGGGAGGTGTGAGGAGATGGGAAAGATGAGGAATTCCGGCAACTGCAGTCTCCAGTGGCCATGGAGACGATGTGAAAGAACGTCCCACGGCGGGGGTGGGTGTGTGGGCGTCTCCCTGTGTGAATTGGGTGAGGGACTCCTGTTGGGTGAAGGTTTCCCGTTGAGTGAGTGGTGTGGGGTCTCTTGTTGGGTGGGGGTCTCCCGTTATGTGAGGCTTTTCCAAATGGGTGAGGGGTCTGGCGTCGGGTGAGGCGTCTCCGCGTTATAAGGGCGGGCCTTCGCAGGAAAGACAAATCGTGGAGTCTCTGTTGGTAGAGCGGGGGCCTCCACACCGCCCCCCGCTACACCGCACGTGTCGAAATACACAGGAACGGGTCAGGAACGCCGGGCTCAGGACCTTCTCTGTTGCAGGCTGAGTGCTGGGGAGAGACCTCGGGGGTGAGATCTTTCGTCCGTCCCGGTGTCCAACCCCACGGCATCCCAGATCCAAATCCATTGGGTCCCCCACCTTGTCTCCGGGATCCCCTCACTCCCTCACCTGCACCCCTCCCCGTCTCAGTCAACCCTTCTTCCCCTTCAATCCTCCCCGTATCCGTCATCCCCTCCCTCCCCTGCACCCCTCCCCATGTCGAGAATAAGCTTACATTTGCGGGCAACGCCCCCACCCGGTGTTGTTATCCCGCAATCACAGGCGCTCCTGATTTGTGGACAGCACTGACACCCATTGGTATTCAGCCACATTGACATTGATCGCAGGCAACCGCAGAGAAAACTCATAACAGGACATCACAGGACCAGACCTTCGGCCCGCAGTGTCTTTGCTGACGCGGTGCTGAATTAAACTAAACCCCTTATGCCTCCACTGTGACTGTCTGCAATCTTACCGACAGACCCATCCAGGACACTTCTGTATATCACAGACAGCGGGTCCCAGTGCGAATACTTGTGGGACACCACTGGTCACCGACCTCCTGCCGAAGTAACAAACCTCCATCTCCGAGCTCACGGAGACACGGGAGAGACCTCCGGGAAGACTTGGTTGTCCGCGTGAGATTGGGGAGGACTGTGGTCTCGGTGGCTGAGGGAGGTGGTGGGAGGGGAGAGGGATGGGATGGAGGGAAGCGGGAGTGGGTGGTAGGGCACAGGAGTGGTAGGTGGGAGCGGAGAATGATCGTGGCTTGGGAGGGGAGGGGGAGAAATGCGGGGATGGGAATGGGAGGATTGTGTTGGAAAGGGTGGTGGGGACGGGATTGGAAGGGATGAGATTGGTGGAGGGGATTGGGGAGAGGAGAGCTGGAGGTGTGGGGAAAGTGTGTCGGAATGTGTGGCGGAGGCGTTTGGAGAGGTGGGTGCTGTGGAGTGTGGGAGAGGACGGGAGGGATAGGGCTTTAAACCTCTCCTGCTCTCTCTCCAAATCCCCTCGCACCCTCCCAGTAACGTACCAACTCCAATACTCAATACTTTGATTTATGAATGTCAGGATGCCAAAAGCTTTCTTTGCAACCCTGTCCACCTGTAACACCACTTTCCGGGAATTATGTATCTAAACTCCCAGATCCCTGTATTGCTCTGCACTCCTCAGTGCACTACCTTTCACGGTGTGTGTCCGACCTTGAGTTTTCCTTCCAAAATGCAACACCTCACATTTGTCGGCATGAAATTCCACCTGACATTTTCTGGCCCATTTTTTGCAGTTGATCCAGATCTCCCTGCAAGCTTTGAGTACAGCAGTATAGGAGTTGGGATGTTATAGTGAGCTTGTATAAGACATTAGCGGAGCCAAATTTGGAGAACTGTGTGCCGTTCTGGTTACCTAAGTGGAGGAAGGATATCATTAAGATTGAAAGAGTGCAGAGAAGATTTACTAGTATGTTGCCGGGCCTTCAGGAGTTCAGTTACACGGAAGATTGAAAAGTTTAGGACTATATTCCTTGGAGGCAGAAGAATGAGGGGAGATTTGATGGAGGTTTACAAAATTATGAGGGGTATAGACAGAGTAAATACGAGTAGGCTCTTTCGTCTACATCAGCAGCGAAATGTATGAGAGTACATGGCTTTAGTGTGAAAGGCGAAAGGTTTAGTGCGAACAGTAGGGGAACTTCTTCATTCAGAGTGGTGGGAGTGTAGATCGAACTGCCATCTGACGTGGTAAATGCAGGTTCACTCTCAAGTTTTAAGAATAAATTGGATAGATACATGGATGGGACAGGTCTGTAGTGTGCTGGACTGGGTGCAGTTCAATGGGACTAGTGGAATAAAGTCTCGCCACAGAATAGAAGGGCAGAATGTTCTGTTTTCTGTGCTGTATGGCTCTATGGTTCTATGGTCTTGTAAATTTCTGGAGATGAACGGGACAACATTCTGACTGTTTACTGTTTCGGAGGCTCCAATGTACAGGATTAAAAGAGGCTGCAGAGGGTTGTGGAGTCAGCCAGCTCCATCACCAGAATAACAGAATCCCACCATCGAGGATATCTTCAGGAGGCGGTGCCTCAAGAATGCAGCGTTCATCACTGCGGAGCCTTACCATCTGGGAAATAGCGTTTCCGTTTCCTGCATCAGGTAGTCTGAAATACCTCACTCAACGACCCAGGAACGGCTACTTTCCCGAGACCATCAGATTTCTGAACGTTCCATGAACACCGTTCATTATTTGCTGTTACTTACTTTGTACTAGATACTTATTGAATAGTTTTCGTAGTTTTCTGCCTTTGCAGTGCACTGCTGCGGCAAAACAACACATTTCACGGCATAACAGGTGGTGATATTAAACTGATTCTGATTGTGAAGATGTGTGCGATCCACCGTAACTTGGCCTTTCGGATTCAGAAGTGGCTTGTCCATTGAGTACGGATCGATGGGACTTATTCTGGTTGCAGTTCTGTGACTATTGGTGTTCCCCAGGAACCGTACTGGGACCTCCGTTGCTTGTGATATATCAAAACAACCTGGATGAAAATGTGGATGGGTGAGTTAGTAAATTCGCAGACGATACAAAGATTAGTGGTGTTATGAATTGTGTTGAAGATTAACAAAGGGTTCAGTGGGATACAGGTCAGTTGCCGATGTGGGCGGAGAATTGGCAGATGGTGTTTATTCCGGCCGTATGATCGGTGTTGCACTTTTGGAGGTCAAATATAAAGTGACTGTGCACTTTTTATGAGAAGACCGTCAACAGTATTGATGGACAAAGGGATCTTGTGGTGGATATCCATAGCTGTCTGAAAGTGGTTGCACAGGTTGATAGGTTGGCAAGCACGGCATCTGGAATGTTTGCCTCTATTACTTAAGGCACCGAGTACAAGAGTAGGGATGTTATCTCGCTGCTGTTTTTAGCTTTGTTCAGGCCGCATCGAGATATTACATTCATTGCTGTTCGCACCGTTGCAGGAAGGATGTGGAGTCTTTGAATAGGGTGCCAAAGTTCCAGATTTTGCTTGGATTAGAGGGCATATGCTGTTGGGAGAAGTTGGACAGACTTGGGTTGTTTTATCTAGAGCGTCGGAGGTTGAGGGGAGAACTGACAGCAGATCATAAGATTAGGGGTGTCACAGACACAGTCGAGAGCTAGTATCTTTGTCCCAGGGAAGATATGGCTGATACCAGATTAAATGTCTTTAAGGTGAGAGGTCGGAAGTTCAAAGGAGATGTATGGGGCAGGTATTTTTACCCAGAGAGTATTGGGTGCCTGGATTGCTTTGTCAGTTGTCCCGGTGTGAGGGAAATACAATTGGGGAACATGGATGCACAGAGAATGGAAGATTACGGACATTGTGTTGGCAGAAAAGATTAGTTTAGTTAAACATTTAAAATGTGTTTAATTAGTCCGGCACAGCATCGTGAGCCGAAGGGCATGTTCCTGACCTGCACCTTGTTTTCCAACCCAAGTCTCTGGATCTGCGACTTAAAACCTCAAATAGCGTGCAGTAATTCTGCCCATAAGAACCTACTTCACATAATTCAAAGTCAAAGTCAAGTTCAAGTTTATTGTCAGAAGCACAAGGACACGAACGCACAGGTGCAATGAAAAACGTACTTGCAGTGGCATCAGAGGCACATCGCGTTAGATAAGCAGCATTGTCAAGCAAAACAAATTAAACATGAATCATACACAATTTGTTCAAGGAAAAAGCTCATTTGGAACAACACAAAGTCACAGAGTAAAGACGATATGCCTTCCAGTTCACAAATCCCGGACTGATTCTGCCTGTTTCCCCCGAGTGTATTTGGAATGGGAGAGAAGAAATCGGTTCAGACGGTGGAGCGTCGAGGATTTCTCAGCTGCTCTCCGAGCCGAGCTCATCTTACAATGAGAGTGCTGGGAGATTTCGCCACCTCCTTCAGCTGCTCCCTGAACTTGGTCTGGGTCACCCCGTAACGAACCGTGTTTGTGCAGCAGCTCAGGAGCTGCAGCATGAGGCTCAGTTCCCTTATGGTCAGAGGTGGAAACCCAGCCGCATCGATATAAGACAATTGGAGCCACACAGAATGCACGGTAAACACCGTCCACAACAGGATGAAATTCCCCGACAAAACCAACAGTGAAATGAGGGATTTCCTGCGGCTCTCCATCTCCGGGTCTCTGGAACTCTCCCCACTGCTGGGACCCCGGATTCTCGTGCGGGCGCTGCTCGCCACGAAAACGTGAAACGTGGCTGATGGTCAAAACATTGAGCAGGGGAATGAGGACAAATGGGATCACAGGCGTGAGGAAGTAATGGAGGGATTCGATTACGGTCCAAACAAGAGGCACAGATCGAGTAGGCAGACTGTATTTTTTTCCTGGGGAAGAAATGTCTGATATCAGAGTAAATGCATTTAAGGTGAGAGGCCGCAAATTCATCGGAGATGTGTGCGGCAGATTTTTTTTACACATGGGTGCTGGGTGCCTGTATTGCTCTGTCAGACGTCGCGGTGGAGGGAAATACGATTCGGGCACATGGATGTGCAGAGAATGGATTGTAATGGAGATTGTGCAGGCAGAAACGATTAGTTTGGTTGAGCATTTAATAACTTGTTCAATTAGTCCAGCGGAATATCGTGGCCAGTTTCTATGCTGTGCCTTCTTTTCTAACACAGGTCTCTGGATCTGTGAATAAAATGCTTAAACAGCGGAAAGTAATTCGGCCGAGAAGAACAGAATTCAGATAATTCAAAGCAAAAGTTAAGGTCGTGTTTAGTGTCAGATGCACAAATACTCGAACGCACAGGTGCAATGAAAAACGTACTTGCAGCGGCATCACGTTATATAAGCAACATTCTCGAGTAAAACAAATTGAACATTAATTGTACACAGTTTGTTTGAGGGGAAAAGCTCATTTAGAACAAAAGGAAGTCTCAGAGTTGAGAGGATATCCTTCCAGTTCACAATTCCTGGCCCGATTCTGACAGGTTTCCTCCAGTGTATTTGGAGTTGGAGAGACGGTGTTGGTTCAGGCGGGGCAGCGACGCGGATTTCTCAGCTCCTCTCCGTGCTGAGAGGATTTCACAATGAGGGTGATGGAAGATTTCACCAGCTCCTTCAGCTGCTCCCTGAACTTTGTCTGGGTCACCGCGTAAAGAGAGGAGCCACTTGCTCAGGAGCTGCAGCATGAAGCCCATTTAAATCATGACATCAACTGGAATCATAGCCGGAGAAATGAACCCCAATCGGCTCCACACAGAATTCACCGTAAACAGCGCCAACAACAGGATGAAATTCTCCGACACAACCAACAGTAAAATGAGGGATTTCCTCCGGGTCTCTGGAACTTTCCCAGTGGTTGGATCCCGGAGTCTCCTGCGGGCACTGCTCACCACTAAAACGTGACTGATGGTCAAAGCATTGAGCAGGAGAATGAGGACAAATGGGATCACAGGTGTGAAGAGGTAATGGAGGAAATCGACTGCGATCCAAACCCTTGGGAACATAACTCCGTATCTCGCGAAGCAAAACCAAAGAGAATTAATAAATATGTAGTCTCCTGTGAGCATGAAATACCAGAATATGTTCTTTAAACAGCTGAGCGCGGCCACAGTCCCCAGAACTACAGCCGCTGTTCTCTCGGTGCAATGTATCACTTTCAGCTTCTGACACGAATGGCCACAAACCGATCAAAGGTGAAAGCGACGGTGAACCAGACAGAACAGTCGGTGGCTGCGTAAATTAGGACGGCGTGGATATTACACACAGGGATGTACCTCATGAAACCAAACGCTTCTAGATAAATAATCCGGATTTGTCTCATTATCAGGTCGAGGACAACGACCAGTAGATCTGCTGTTGTCATGGCCACCAGTTAGAGAGCGACGCCTTTGGAGAGACCTCACTTTCCCCGCGACAGGACCACAATCGTCAGCACGTTCACTGTCAGGAGGGAAATAAACACAAACATGACAGCGGGCTTGGGGCAACGTTACCAGATTCACAGAGATCGGAATGAAATGTAGAAACCTGTTCTTGGATTCAGAGATGGAGGTGGTTGTACCCGACTCTGGGGTTTCTACTGGAGACCGGGATTCTAGATCAGTGAAATCAACCAGTAACTGGACAATGACGGTGTGACCGCGAACAGCAGACAGGTGAGAAGCAGTGGTTCCGTAGTCCGGTAAAGATGCCCGACGAGTGAACTATTCATGACGTCTTCTAGTTCATCAAGATCAAACTCCTCACTATCTGAGCTTCGGTTGAGGGAGAGGTGATATATTGACCTGGTCAGTGTGCGGAATCAGCCGAGGATCCTGATCCTGATCATTGCTCTGTGAGAGCGCCGCTGATCATTTTGCTGTGACCAGGGGTCAGTGTGGGTTGGAGACACGGTCACTCATCCTGTTCTTTATGCAGTGACTTCATTGCTCGTTGTGGGTAAATCAGCCCAGGGTTCACCCCTATTTATTACTCTGTGAGTCAGCGTCAGAGCGTCGGGGCCGCCACCTGCTGCTGGTTGGGAGAATGACGCAGCCATGCTGGAGATGGTGGTGAAATTTGTCCAGATTTCCTGTAGAGCAGTCAGATTCAGCCGCACGTGGTGCTCGGCAGGGGGTCGGAGGCGGTGGGAAACTACCAGATGTTGCAGATTGAAGTTAGACCATGATTAATACAACACTTTCAGTTTAGGTATTGCCGCAGAGATTTCCGACAGCTGGGATCACCAGACACGGCAGCAGTGAAGAGAGTGTGAAATACCGGAACGGCAGTGCAGAAAGCAATGGTTTATCCGACAAGTAGATGTAGTTGGGGACGTTTCAGCAATATGAGAAGACAGCATCGAGAAACGAAGCATAAATAACACGGAATAAAACTTCAATCAAGCCGTTGATCCCCGGACATGGACCTGGTCTGTTTAAGGCACGTCCCTCAAACGGAGCTCAGTTAGTTATGATTTGCCGCTTTATTGACCAGGACACATAACGAACAGTCCACCCACCAGACCACTTTACCGGACCCTGTGACCACACCTTCTCACCTGTTTGTTGGTTGAGTCCTTGGACAGGGACTCACCTGGAATAGCCACAAGAGCGAGGACGGGATAGTAGACGGGCTGAATTGTCAGGATTAAATGGAGCATCCGATATTTTATTGTTATCCAAGCAGCATCCGATAAAAATGTATTCAGCATATGGGAATAGTTCCCGCCCCATCTCTGGAACATCCCACTCTCCTGTTTCCCGATCCCGACC
>JARFYF010000075.1:159213-169869 GCA_030265395.1 Rhina ancylostomus
TCAGGGGCCTAGCATAAGAACCTGTGTTTCTCTGGCAGTAGTTGCCAGAGTATTGGTCTACCTTTAGGTATACTTTGTTTCCAGTTGCTTAGAGTGTTGTACTCTCGAGAAGTCCGGTGTTCTCTATTCCTTTGTGAAGATCCAGTTCGTGTTGTGATTCCTCTTCTCATCTCCGAGGCAAGATTCCTTCCAGTTTCTGCCTGTGTTTGTCTTGAGGAAGTATCCTGACTCCAGTCGTGTGTCAGTGTGCCGCATTTGGGTTCTCTGTTAGTTTGCTCTGGATCAACGTTGTGATAGGGTGGGGGTACAGCCCAGAATAAGGGCAGTACTCGGATATACTGCACAGTGAAGATCCATCATCTGCATATGTGTTAGAAATGCGATCTGAAGGGAAATGCGTTTTTGTGTCATTTACTTCTTTACGGACAAATTACGTGATAAGAAATTTTACGTCGGATTTCCACTTTCTAGATATTGTTTTATGAATTCTGGAAGACGAATTTCCATAACCCAAGTGCCAATCGCACGATGTTCTGCAATGATTACAGCCACGATTGGCGATGGAGGAGTAGTTTAAATGCGAGCGCGTGCAGTAACTGATTGAGGACGTGTTGACACATCTGAGTTGGGCTTTACTGAGTGCCCGTCTGGACTAATTTCCCTCCTGAAATATAGAAGGAGATTTTTCTGATTTCGAGGCGGTGGACGAAAGATTTTCAATATCGATCGCTGGGTTGAGGGCATTGTTTTGTGCGGAAAGATTAAGCAGAACAGGTCTGAAATTCCAAGGGTTTAGAAAGGATGTTAATGAGACAATAGCGTGTAGTCATGCTGGAATTGACAGGGTTGGTTTTGTAAATGATATTTTCCATTGACCTGTGTCAAGTGCAAGGAGGTATGGTCACGATCGTTGGCCCGTTAACCAAGGGGACTGTAGATGCTCATTCAATGTGAAATTTGAGGCTGAGATGGGTGACGGTTTGGACGACAGCTGAGTCAGGATTCTGGGGATCAGTCAGGAAGCTGGAGCCGTGTCCAAAAATCAGAAATAATCAGATGTTGGAGAGTTTCCAGCGGTAGGATGACCGTCAACTGCTACCATTTGTTATGTTCCAATGATAAGCAACCTTATTCAACACCCGAAGTCTGCCGCGGGAACTCGGACGGGTACGAAACAGACTGGCAACTTCCTACCTATTTTTTCAATCAGAGCCAACTGATGGTCACATAACGGAGTCAAGAACGCAACCAACATTAAAGTAAAGCGGGATATGTCGAGGGAATACACTAATTTATTCCTGAGTTCCTGCCAGAAATTACCGTGACATAATTGCTCATATCCTCCAACACCGTTGTACGTGCTGAAAGGCTGCGTTGCCTTCTGGATTCGGAGAAAATCTCACCGATTCCTTGCTCTTCAGTTTTCAACAAGGAACAATTCGCGATATCTATCACGTAGTGGCATTGACCGTTAGTGCCCGCTGTTTTACAGGAGACCAAGGCTGGCTCTGGCTCAGTAGCGCATATGGTTATCTCTCGTCTCGATTTCCACCTCTGTTCCGCAGTGGCGCTGATGAAACTTCTGGCTTGGAGGCCAAACTTCTGTTGATTCTGTACATTCAACCATTTTCCTTTTGCGTTAAATGAATTATCATTGCGATACAACAATGAGTTAATGTCAATTACCTGCATCACGCGGCATGAAACGCATTAATTTGACCTTACTCTTTTTTCTCATGAATTTAGTTTGGGTCACTGCATAAATACATGTGTTTGTACAGGAACTCAGGTGCATGAGAAGATGTTCGATTTTAGCAACAATATCTGCGGGAAAATAATAGTCGCGATCAGAATGGATAGGGAAACCAGCGGCAAAGAGGGCGACATAACTTGTCAGACACAGTAACATGAAGCTGCTGGAAAGACTGAACAATAATATTATAGATTTGCTTCTGCTATCCATTTCTATGTCACGATGATCCTGACTCTTCTGGCTCCGGAGTCCCCTTCGGCATTTGCTGGCTACCAAGTTTACCTGATGGTCAACAGGTTAAATCGAAACATTAAACCTCAGACGTAGAATGTCCCTTGCAAAGTTTTCAATCGGGTGAACGCGACAGATGCTGGCGAGCCCGTGACATCCATATTATATTCAATACTCCAGGAAATGTTACCAATTATTCGTAGAGGCTGAAATATAAACAGGGGATGTTCCCCAAAGAGAGCGGGATAAGAATTCCTGCTTCAAGGATTGTCACCGTTTTCACTCGGCTGTACTTTGTTTAAAACTTCTGAAAATACATGCCCACATATCGATCAGGGGTGAAGGCGACTGTATACCACTGTGACAGATCCAGACTGACGACCATCGGGTACGGCGTGACGAAGAGGAAGTTCATGTAATGCAAAACTGTGTGCGGCAGACGGGGAATTAAAAATTCATATAGAACGACATTGATGATAATGACTGATAAATCTGACACTGCCATGATCGTTATGTTGGCGCCGATACAGTTCGGAGAGCGCAGTTTCCTCCGGAGAATGATAATTGTCAGCAAGTTCACTACAATAAAATGAAAAAATAAATACGTCAGAAGCGCTGCAAATCTTCGTCTGTCCCTCTGCTTAGTCTCCTACAGACCGGTCGCGCAAATTGTTTTAGTGGCCGGTGGCATCCAGGCATCGTCAAACACTCAAATAACTTCTGAGCAATTACGAGCAGGACCGGTGTTCAAGTAAAACTTCCAGCTGCGACAATAGCACAACATTCAAAGAGGGAAGCCGTGCCTTCTTAGAATCGCTGGAAGGAGCCGCATGAACAGGTTCTTTGCAACCGGTGGAAGGAAGTAATATTTATACAGAAAACAGACCATTTCATTTTGTTCATTAATTCACGGCATTAATTCACAACTTTAGACTGAGGATTTGACGGCGATGCACAATAGTTTCCTTGATGAGAGAAGGTCTGTTGTTGGAATCAGAGATGAGGCCCCACCTTTGCTTTATTACAGGAGGGAAGTTATGCCCCTAGTATGTCCACATATATGGCGTATCACCGGCCGTGAGCATCCAGAAATAATCGGTCGGTTATTGGTACATTGGTACATCCATTTGTATCCGTTCAATAAAAGTAATACAATGTGTTGGATGGTCAAAAGCTCTTAAACTCTGCGCTTACTTTGACTTACCGGAGAAATCAAAGACGGTTGGAAACGTCTTTCATGCATAGGATCGGGGCTTGACCCATTTTCGAAGGTTGTTTGAGTTCCGTCCCGTCTTGTAGTTCACAGCAGATGTGACTGAGATCTCTTAGGCCGGCTGTAGAGAAAACTCGAATAGTCTGTCATGGAAAAACAGGTTGTACAACTGGAATTAGATGGAGCCACTTAACAAACAAGGGGCGATGTTCCGTCTAGTGCCACCTTTCCTCCAATGTGCACATTGTGCAGATCCACCAAGAAACTCATTCATTCACATTCCACAACGGAAAAAGCGCTCACAGGGAGCGACGTCAGCGCTCATTTTGCGATCCCTGCAGGGAACATCCCTCCAGAGCGACCTGATCTTCTTGGTGCTTCACAGTGATTCAGAGAACACGTCACTCCTCCGTTTTACAATTGGATCTGTTTTGCAGTGTGGGGATCTCTGGTGATGCGCTGGCTCTAACACTGGTGCTGTTACATTTGCTTTCAAATGATGTCTCGTGTTTAACATTTCACCCTATGTTTCCAATATAACTTTAAGTCTGCTGCCCCCAGTCTAACACGGCGAATCACTTGTGATCGCGGTGCTATTCCGACATAACTGATGGTGACAACACTGTGACACTGAGAGTGGGGACCCTAACCGTGAGGTACACAGCATTCTGAAGGGGGAGGGTGAACAGCGAGAGGTCGTCAGACATATTCGCACCAATTCCATAGTGTACTGTGAAAACACCTGTTTTTCATGTGACAGTGACAACACTGACATCTCTGGTCCGAGAACAGTGGGTCGGAAGCGACATCACTGTCAATCAAGGTTTGGCTCAAGCCCACCCATTAGGTATACACCTAGGTATTGGTCTTTGCGAGCACATTTTTACTGGGAACACCTAATCACTAACTTGTTTAAACATCTTTGTCCTTGCTGGACCACCCAGCCCTCCAGCAGAATAAAAGTTCCACATATTTTGTTCTCACCCTCTCTCTCTCCGACCATGTTGAGGTAAGCTGTGCACTACTTCAAGGGAGTGAGCTAAAGATCTCAGGGAGCGTCAGAGCCAACGTTTGTCCAGATTCAAGGTGTTCAAGAATCATATTGTTTATTTCTTGATCCTTTTTAACCAGTTTATTGTGTGTGTGTGTGTGTGTGTGTGTGGGTGTGTGTGTGTGTGTATGTGTGTGTGTGTGTGTGTGTGCGCGCGCGCGCGTGTGTGTGTCTGTGTGCGTATGTGTGTGTGTGTGTGTGTGCGTGGATTTCACCCCTGTTACGATATCCCCCACGTCTCGCGATCACTCATGTGTGTCTGTGTGAGTGTGCATCCGTTCCTAGACATTCTGTTCCCACGTTTGTCTCTGTGAATAAACCATTTTTAACCTCCAAAGTCCTTGCCCTTTAGTCCTTAAGTCTCGAGTCCTTGCCCTTTAAGGTCTCAAAGAACCTTTTCTCACAACACATAGGTAGGAAAAGAGATTACTTCCTGTAGAATGAATATAGCGAGCTCAGGAGGAAGCTGAACATGAGGACATCAAGGGTATTAATATCTGAATTGCTGCATGTGTCACGCGCCAAGAATAGGATAAGGGTAAGAATAGGATGATATGGCAGATGAATACCTGGCTAGGGAATTGGTGCAAAGGGCAGGGTTTCAGATTTGTTGATCATTAGGATCTCTTTTGGGGAAGGTAGGACCTGTACTAAAGGGACCAGTTACACCTGAACTGGACGGGAGATAATTTGCTAGCTCTGCTGCAGAGGGTATAATCTAGTTCAGCAGAGGCATGGAAACCAGGCTGGTAGGTCAGAGGCTGGTGCATTTCGTGCACAAAAAATGTGAGGAATGACAGGCATTTCCCGTGAAAGTTGCAGCCTGAACTGCAGCGTTCCTATAGCACTTTTGGTGTGTTGGTTGGAGTATTGTGTTCAGTTTTGGTCACTCTGCAATGGGAAAGATGTCATCAGGTTGGAAAGAGTGCAGAAAATATTTATGAGAATGTTTCTAGGACTCAAGGGACTGGGTTATATGGAGAGTTTAGGGATATACCTGTATTTTATCCTTTGGAGCACAGGAGACTGAGGTTTGATGATTCAGAATTGTACACAATCAGGAGAAGAATAGTTAGGGTTAATGCACTCATCTTTTTCCTAGAGCTGGGAAATCGAGAAGGATAGGGCATGGGTTTAACGTGAGAAGGGAAGGATATAATGGAACTCGAGGTGAAAGATTTTCATACAGAGAGTGGTACGTACATGGAAGAAGCTGCCAGGGAAAACGATTAAGGCAGGTTCAATAACAATATGTGAAAAGAATTGGACAGGTACATTTGGATCGGGACGTTTTAGAGGGATACGGGTCGAAGGTAAGCACGTGGGAGTCGTTTAGATGGGCTTCTTGGTCGGCGGGGACGAGTTGGGCCAAAGGGTCAATCTCTGTGCTGCAGACATCAATGATTCCATGATTCTATGGGGAAAAAAAACAATATGGCTATAGATCAAGTTTCCTGGAACGAGGTATGTTAAACAAATGGTTAACAGAAAATCAAATGACTTTGGTGTGAGTTCAGATGGAAAATGGTCTACTTGTTCTGAGGAATGTTTAAACTGCAGTTCCTCCTTTCCTTGGAATCACAGTTGACGCAGATGTCTGAGCTCACAGAGAAAAGATCAGATCATCTTCACAGTTTAGAATTTGTTAATCAAAGACCTCCCTGTAAGCTGTAATTGAATATCATAGAAGTAAAATGAAAAATATGCAAGGAAATCCAGACCGAAAATCTTTTCCATTGTAAGGTAAAATTAACGCAACCTGAATCCCCTCTCTGTGTTTGCCTCATTTCACCACTCCCAATTATCCCGTACTCTGTTCCGTTCCGTGCCTGGGTCAGTCTGTTCTTGTGTGGGGCCCAGATCCGGGACTGCGGCAGTTCATCGTTACCCGGGTCAGAGGATGTCACTGATCACCCCAGTCCGGATTTCCATGTATCCCATAAGCACATTTTTAGACCAGTCACTGGGTAGAAATCAGGAATTCGACTTTGTGTTATTTAACCCAATGCAATTCAGTGGTTTCAATTTCTCTTGCGAGAATTTAAATTCCGAGCGGATTGGATTTGTGACTCGGTTACTTCGACCTAAAATGGCCTTTTCCTTTTGTAGGGTGCGCTGGGCAGATTCATGTCCGGTATATATCAGTTTCTGGTCAATTTTCTCAGAACGACCTCTTACTTCAGCTGAGGAAAGGGTGAGAAAACTGGCACAGGTGGGTTATCGCTCATGACCCAGCACCCAGGAAATCTGACGTGGATACCCGAGGCTGAACTGAACGCCGTCCGGTTATGACATCAGAGCACCCTCAGGGAGAAATTTTGTCCGGAATTAACGACAATCTCTTCATACACACAGCGACAATCAGCTTTGGTTGGCATTAGAAGGCAACTCAGTGGGAGAAGGGAGCCACGACCAGTGTTACTGAGACGATTATCGTCAAACGAAGTTTACAAATATCAAATGTCGCCGCTGCCCTTGAATAGGAAACACGCTTCAGCGATGTTTAACCTGTATCCGTGCTGAAAATCTCTCTCCCACCGATTGGCAGATGCAGATGATACATATTTACATAAATGACATCTGAAATGATCAGGAAATGTCCCGTCACCGATATTTATGCCTCAATGTAGATAATTACTTGAATAAAGCGGTCAGAAGTACCTCGGGGCTTGGTAACAAACAACATAGCAGTTTAAAACGCTCTTGGTTGTTAATAACTCCATGCAGCTGTACCGACAGAGCTTTGGAGAAGAAACGATTGTATCTAATTTGAAAGTAGCTTTATTTACGGTTGAATTGTGTGTGTGTGTTTTAGCTGGTTCCGATTTTATTTCAACAGAAAGGTCGCTCCCTGTTCTAAGGAATGGGTGTTGGAATGGGTGCCAAAGTGTCTAAGCACTTTGTCTCGTGGAGCAACGACTGCAAATTCCAAATAGGTTTCGGTCCTTTACCAATTAATTCATGAGAACTCATAAAGAAACAGCTGAAAATATACAGACAAGGAAACATTGTTTTTGTTGCAGAATTACGATAAGAACAATGCAGCTGCTCTTGTTGATCTCTGGTCTTTATTTCAAATCAGCAACCCTTCCTCACGGATATATATTTCCACTGCCTGAGCTCCCCAGAATCAACGCTGCAGCTACATGTACTGTGAATGGGCTCACATGGATTCTAAAGACACTCTGTTCCCCTGCGGTTTTCCCGGTTAATTATCCCAACGTCTTCCAACTGACATAGTTCAAGAGGATTTGCCTGAAACAAGAAAGGATATTGAACTCTGGGGAGTTATTTCATTCTGGTCCGGATAGAAAGCCATCCCTCGACTAAACTATCAGATCCAGCAAGTTCAGGTAAGACCTTACCTTCTGTTTCAGAAATTCTGTTCACTCTGTGAAACACCGACCTGCGCCGTGCACGGTAAGTTGTATTTGTGTGGTCAAAAGTGGAACAGCGGATCAGTCAGGCGAACCATGACTAGGGTGCTGCTATTCTGGGATTGCCGAGCTGTGAACCAACTGCGGGATACCAATTTTACCCAGGAGGAATTAATTGTTAAAGGCGCTGCCGGACGCCGCCACTCCCCGCCTTTGAAGGTCATTTGGTAGACAGGAGGCAGGAGCACGGAATGTGAATGAACCGAAGTCTGGACGGGAAAGCGTCCATTACAACTTCGAATTTACAACCGTTACTTGTACCCAGTGCACTGCTGCTGAACTCTCAAAGACATTGTTACAGTTCACATCGACGAGTTCTTACCACAGACAGATTATCAGTTGTTATGGAGCACTTTGTAAATCGCCTAAAGCACACTGAACAGTGTCCGGTGTTAGGATCGGTGAGGCCCAGGAAATAAAACCTTACCTGATTAATTATACTGATAAGTTGCTCTTTCATGTGTCGAAGGTCATTTACTCAGGAAGGGATGGATTCACGAGGGAGAACCATGTCGGAATGTGTGTTTGTTGAAATATGCTGATATCAGTGAAAATTTTCAATCTCCAAGAAACTGGGCTTACGTTTAGAAAGGAACAGATTTTAGGGAGGTCCGGAGGAAACGGGTCAGGGCCGAATTGCGTCACACGGGGTATCGCCTCAATCGACAAAGAGGCGACCGAAATCCGTAATGGGATGAGGGTCCCGTCACTGCTCGGTCGCGCATTTCGTCCTCGCCTTCAGAACATATAGTAACTCAATTAAAGAATCCACTGGCGGAACCGCACGCTGTTATCTCCGGGATAACCGCTTTCTCCGCTCTCCCCGAGCCCGTCACTGACCTGATTTTCCTTAAAACCAGGATCACACATACATGAATCCACCAGCCGTCTCCCACAGGTCAGCCGCACATCTGTTTCCCCTCAATTCTACATTCCCTCAATTACCAATAAATGTCGCCCACCTCCTTCCCCGTCCTTCACTCCCTCCGATTAAGGGACATCCCGTCCTTCCTCAGAGTCTTCATTTACCCATCTTATTTTGGCGGTATACCCACCCCATCCATCCCCGTACTTCTCTCACTATCCCGAACAGTTGCATGTTCCTCTGACTCTCACAATGGCACAGGGACACAGTGAATGCGATATCCACTGGGGTGGAGGGTTCAGAGATGATCGCAGCGGTGCCCTACCCAAACCTTTCAGCAAGCTGCTGAGGGGTCCCTAACGCTGAGCGAAGGATTCCCACTGACAGTCAGGTTGGGAAAGAGGAAGGCCGAAGAGAGAGCGCCTAATTATTCTGGAGGAAAGTGACTGCATATCATACATTACAAGCAATGTTTCCTTTCTCGTCATAACTGATCCGAATCGTCCTGCTAATATTCTCTTCTATTACAGGGAAGCGATATTTGGGAACACCCGCCACCAACATGGCTGGTGGACATCATGGGAGGAAATTAAATGACCTCACCGACAATCAAGGGCATAGGTGTGTTCAACTTTCTTCGAAATATAACCATCCGAGTAGAGGGTCCTGATCCGTTGCACAGGCCTGAAGTTCTAAGAAGAAGACAGAATAAGGGAAGGGGGCTGACCAGGAGGCAGTAAGGAAGTTGACATCGGCAGTTGCAGCAGGATCACGGGCGGAGAGCTACCAAAATGTCGGATAGATCGCTCATTGGGCATTAAACCGGCGACGCATAAGAAGGGATTCCTGGGAAGCAAGAGGCCAAACCGAGGAAGCAACTATGAGAGGAGGTGTGTCTGACACAGTTATGAGTAATGAGAGTGACAGTTTTACCGTTGCCAGAAAAAGCGGAATGTTCTCCGGGGAAAAGGTCACGAATGAAGATACTGTCTTCTGAGAGAGAGGAAGAGACTTCAAGAGGCGGAGCCGGCTCAAGAAAAGAAAAAAGAAACAAATTTCATGGCGGAATTCTGGTACGTGGAGGAGTAGAGGAGTCTGGGGTCCATATCCGCAGATATCTGAACATTGCCTCATAGGTGGATTGGGTAGTTAAGAAAGATTATGGGGTGCTAGCTTTCATAAGTCGAGGGATCGAGTTTAAGAGCCGGGAGGTGATCAATGCAGCTCTGTCAAACTCTGGTCAGACCACACTGTGTCACAATGTTGATCCGGACCAAACTCAGAGAGAACCCAAAGGCGGCACACTGATACAAGACTGGACTCAGGATACTTCCTTAGGACAAACGCAGGCAGTATCTGGAAGGAATCTTGCCTCGGAGATCAGAAGAGAAATTTCAACACGAACTGGATCTTCACAAAGGAATAGAGCACACAGGACTGCTCGAGAGGAAACCTACTCTAAGCAACTGGAACCAAAGTATCCCAAAAGGTAAACCAATATCCTGGCAGCTAGTGCCAGAGAAACACAGGTTCTTATAATAGTCCCCTGATGGGGCTCAGGTGTGTATTGTTATCTAATCAGCCCAACATGGAATCCATGTGCTGGACAACAAGGCATTAATGGAGACAAATTGAAGGCCAGAACTCAGAACCATGACAGTACCCACCCCGCTCTCCCCCCTCAACGGGAGCCTCTCGGCGACCCACCGGGCTTGTCTGGGTGGTTCTGATGAAAGTCCCGAATTAGGGAGGGGTCCAGAATGAGGAGCGGGGAACCCAGGAACGTTCCTCCGTACCGTATCCCTCCCAATCAACCAGGTACTGCAGGCCTCTACCCCGGCGGCGCACATCCAATAAACGCAGGACAGTGTCCACTGGGTAGTCGTCAACAATCTAGGGGGGTTGGAGGGCGCCTGGCTGGAGGGCACAATGGACTGCTGGCCATTGTCTTCACCTGAAACACATGGAAAGTAGGATGTATCCTCAGGGACTTAGGCATTTTGAGCCAGATATTGTGGGATTAACAATGCGCTCAATTTCAAAAGGTCCCAAGAAGCGAGGAGCTAGTTTCTTGGGCTCCTCTTTGAGGGGGATGTCCCTAGCCGA
>JARFYF010000075.1:186202-200717 GCA_030265395.1 Rhina ancylostomus
AGGCCCCTGATGGGGCTCAGGTGTGTATTGTTATCTAATCAGTCCAGCATGGAATCCATGTGCTGGACAACAAGGCACTAATGGAGCCAAATTGAGGGCCAGAACTCAGAACCCTGACACTCCCAGTCTCACCCTCCCAGAGATCCACATTATCACAGATGTGCCTCCCTGTCGTCGTCCTGCAGCTTGTTATCAGTGGATTAACTCGGTTCTCGGTTTTGACGGAATCTTCGACCTGAAGAGTTGACCCTGTTCCTTTTTCTACAGATGTTGCCGAATCAATTTGTTGTTTTTAGTCTTCAACTGCCATCTCTCCCGCCCCCACTCTCTTTCCCTTCGCTCTCTGTCTCTCAGCATGTCTATTCCTGTCTGGGTCTCACTCATTTAAATAAAATGGTTGGGCGGCTCTTGTCGTGTAGAGGTTTAGCATAACGCTATTACGAGCACGAGTTAACTGCGCAAAGGAATTCCAGATGGAATTTAACTCATTGCGCCTTCCTTCACTACGTTCTGAATCAGTTCGTTCCAAGAATTCACTGACCTCTGTGTGAAAAAGAGCATAATTTATATCTCCTTCAAATTTATTCCTTTTGGCCATAACCGGTGTCCTCTGGTTGAAGAGTCGTTTGCTTTTGGAAAAAAAAACTTTGATGAAATGTGAAATCTATACCCGGCATCATTGTATAAACGTCTATAAACTCACCCCCAGCCTCTTGAGACTAAACCGACCGAACAAGTTTCTCCTTATAACTACAGCCCTCCATTCCAGGCAATCTTCCGGTGAATTTCTTTTATTAAAATTTTATTTACAGAGTGGTAACAGGCCATTCAGGCCCAAATAGTCAGCGCCTCACATTTTAAACCCCAAATTAACCTACCCGTACGTCTTTGGAATGTGGGAGGAAACCGGAGCACCCGGAGGAAACCCACGCAGAGACGGGAGAACGTACAAACTCCTTATAGGCAGCGGCGGGTCACTATTCTGCACAATCCTGCTATTGATGTCATATCTTTCCCGTAGCTTGGCGACCAGAATTATACATAATGCTCCGCATGCGGTCTAACCAACATGTTTGCACGGCTGCAGTATGGCGTCATAAATCTTATACTTAGTTGATGTTTCCCCTTCGATCTTATACTTGGGTATACTCCGTCATTCAGACTTCAGGCTGTGCAGTCCAGTGGTACAGAAAAAAATCCGGGATGTGCAGGGCACTTGCTGCACACCACTTTTCACTTCTCAAAGTCAAAGTCGTCTCATCAAACTGAACAGTAAAGTGAAACTTGGCGTGGAAAAAGTACACAAGATTTAAGAGCATCGTGAGATTTCCATGTTCGGTTTCAGAATTGCAACTAGGCTCTTTCGTCGTGTCACATCTTTTGGTTCAAACCCCGAAGGTGATATAACATCGCCGTTCTTGCTACATGCACTTTTCTTGAAAACATTATCTGCACGGCTGCAATTCGAATCCATTCTGAGATTCAGTATGTGCATGGAGCGACATTGTGTTGAGTGAAGTAAAGTCAAGTCTATGGCTATTTGTACAGGTACGGTGAAGTACAGATGCGCTGAAGAACGTGCATGCAGCAGCATCACAGGAATGTAGGTTCAGACAGCACACAGAAAATAAATTACACTTAATTTATATCAGGCAGTGAAGTAAAGGAAAAAGAGGCCGTGAGAAACAATACATGACTTCAAGAAACACAATCGGAGACAAGACCATTGTAGTATAAGAGGTGGTCTGCAGTTTTCTCTTGCTTTGGTTGGATTCGGGTTCTGTCGGTCTGTTCAAGAGCCTGATGACTGCAGTAAAGTAGCGGTACCTGAACATTGTGGTGTGGGACTTCAGGCTTCGTTACCTCCAGCCTGATGACAGCAGCGACAAAGGGGCAGAGACCGGATGCTTTCAATCGTGACAGGAGTTGTACCCTTGTTGGACCGGGCTGTGTCCACGACTCACTGCAGGTTGTTGCGTTATTGTGCGTTGTAATTGCCGTACTGGGCCACAATGCAACCAGTTAGGATATTTTCAAAGTCTCGTCTGCAGAATGAATGTTGTCAGAGGCCACGAGAATGCTGTCTCTGTTTTTGGAAGATATCATTTCATTATTACGATCGTATATGTTTCTTCCTTTCTTGCACAGAATGACCACAACATATGACCATCGTGATCCGTCTAGCTGTGACATCCCGACGTTCCCACTGCCCTCTTATTCCTGTAGAGAGGGACAGTAAATCTGTAACCTATTTTATTTCATAGACGTAACAACTCTTCTTTGATTCTTTTTTTTCTTTTTCAATCTTCTTATTAATTTTCAAATCAATACCGAATAATACATAAAACATCGGTAATTATACGCGTAATACAAAGAGATCGGGAGGACAATCAGGACATATCTGGTCATAAATAATATAAAAAGATGCATTCTGAACCCCATAGTTTCTTAGTAAACGAATATATTACAATAAAGAAAACGAGAGAAAAAGATATATTATATAAAAACAAGTTAGAAAAATATAAGTAATAAAACAAAACAAACTAGAAATAAATTTCAGAAGAAAAAAAATGGACTGACATTTCTCGAGTCTATTCTGGATGTTTGAAAGAAAAAAAGTATATTGAATTGGGCTTGATAAGTTAAATTTATTCAATCCAAAGAATTTACGGAATTGAAGCTATACTCGTATTGTATGTTTAACTATTGGGTTGGTCATACGTTTACTCAATTTAGTAAGTGCGAAAGGGAGTGGGGCTCCTTAAATAGAAACCAATGAAAATTCTTGCACTTCTTCATACTCAATGTTCACCTATTTGGGACAATGAATTGCATCTAAGTCTTGTGCCCCCAAAAAATCTGATCTTAATTGCCAAGTAATATAATCTGTTAGGTGAAGGCATGCATCCATACTTTTGTTTTTATTTTTTTGTAAATATTTATTGCTTAACCTTGGGTTTTTATTATGCCATATATATGAAACATTTTTTAAAATAGTGTCAAAAATAATTTAAGGATGAAAGATGTTCTGAAATAGATGTTTAAAAAATGGTAAAATATTCATCTTGACCGCATTAATTCGGCCTATCAATGATAAAGATAATGGGAACCATTTCGTAAATAATTGCTTAACGATCAATTGAAGGTAACACGTGAACTTTGAACCAGTCCTTATGTTTCTTGGTAATTTAACACCCAAATAAAAAAAGGTCTATTACTAATCTAAATGATAATTGCCTATAAATTGGGGATTGCATATTTAATGTGAAAAATTCACCCTTATTTCATCTATAACCAGAAAAAGAAACACGAAACTGAGCAAGCAGTGATAATACTGCAGCGATGGATTCCTCCGGGTTAGAAATAAAAGTAACAAGTCAACTGCATAGAGAGACACCTTATGAATCCCCTGTCCACGACTGATACCAAATATGTTAAAAGTATCCCGAAGGGCAATTGCCAAAGGTTCCAAAACAATATCAAATAATAAAGGACTGAAAGCCCAACCCTGTCTAGTACTTCGAAAAAGCCTGAACAGAGGGGATCTCTTTTTAAGAGTAAGTATTGAAGCCACCGGTGTGTGATAAATCAATTTGATCGGAGATATAAAATTGGAACTAAAATGAAATTTCTCAAGTGTATTAAATAAATATTCCTATTCGACTTTATTTAACGCCTTTTCAGCATCTAGTGAAATAACACATTCTAGAATTGATTCCACCTGGACTGAGAGAGCGAAGTACGAGAGGATATGGCTTTAGAGTGAATAGGGAAAACTTCAGGTGGAACATTAGGGGGAATTTTTTCATTGAAAGAGTGGTGTGAGTGTGGAACAGGCTGCCATCTGCTGTCGTCAATGTGGGCTCACTCTTAATTTTTAAGAGTAAATTGGATAGATCCATGAACGTGAGCGGACTGGAGGGTTATGGACTGTATGCAGGTAAATGGGACTAGCAGAATACTGTTTTGGCACAGACTAGAAGGGCAGAATGGCTTGGTTTCTGTGCTGTAGTTTTCTATGGCTCTATGGTTCTGTGGGATTTTAGATGAATGGGTGTATATATTATTCATTTACCTCCTAATATAAAATGCAAATAATCATTCTGGATAAGTCCTGTCTGGTCCTCAGAGATAATTTGTGGAAGAAGCTTTTTAATTCTAAAAGCCAATTTTTTGGGAAATATTTTGGAATCAACATTTAACAAAGAAATAGGTCTAAAATGCACATTCAGTGGGATCTTTATCTTTTTTAAGAATTAAAGAGATAGTAGATTCATAAAAGGATTGTGGTAGTTTACCCACTGATCGGACATCTTTAAAAATGTTTCCCAAGTAGAGAGAAAGAAGATCAGAAAATAGTTTTAAAAATTCGACTGTTTCTGCATCAGGACCGGGTGTTTTACCCGAATTTATTTAATGAAAAAGATTTCTTTATTTCTTCCTCCGAAATGGGTGCATATACTATTGAAGGTCTATTTCGTGATAATTTTGGAGTCTTAAAATTCCTTAAAATTCATGCATTCGTGTAGAATTTTGAACTTATTTATTTACGTTATTTTTTTTCACGACTTCAGGCGCCGTGTGGACTGAGTGACAATTACACACACAACTGCGTTTTATTCGCCGCGGTAACGCGTTGCTTGGCATATTTTCAAGTCACTGGACTGTCCTCTGAGCAAAAAAGTGATTCTCTCCAGTTTCCTGCTGCAAAGTCGCTTGCTGCCGGTGTTCATCGGCTTCATTAACTGATGATTGCAAGGAGGCAAGTTAGCGCATAATTCACTCTTTTCGCAAGCTCCTGTCTGAATTATGATTGATTCACCACATAAATAAGCATATTTGTGCATAAAATTAAATTCTGTAGCATACATCCGAGTTGCCCAAAGATATATTCAACATGATTGTACTTATTTGGATCTCTTTCGGTAATGCCATAATAAAAGTATTCGAGAAAAGCCTTGACCACAAAAAAATAAAGCTCTCGTATATTGTTAAGGGTACCGTTGCAAGCTTCCTTCAGCTCTCCATCTCCAGGTCACTCTGATTCTCCCCATTGCTCCTACCCTTCAGGAATTTACAGACCCGACTGGTCAATAAAATATCCCTGTCTGTCAGGACGTTGAACAACAACATAAAACCAAATCAGAGCAATGGCTTTACAATGTTATCAACAGTGCAAAATACCGCCCAATCTGACTGAGTGTAACAGCCTGATTTCGTGTCACAGTACCAAGGCACGTCGTGAATTATGTCTGGAGACTCAAATATGAAACACGAAGGGACTTTCCTATAAACAGAGTGGAACCCCAGTTGTTGCCAGAACTAATCAACAGATTTCCCGGTGCAATATTTTGTTTTCATCCTTTGGCAACAAAAAGAACGAAACGGTCGAAGGTGAAAGGGACGATGAACCAGACAGGACTATGCCTGCACACGCACTTAAGAACAAGTTATTACGCAGCAGGGTGGGTGGATGTCGAGAGAGGATCCGGGGAAGTAAACCTAGTACGCTTCAGTATGACGGTGATGACCAGAGTCAGTAGATGGGCGGCTGCCATGACCACCAGTTAGCGGGTTGTACATACCCAGAGACCTCACGGTCAACAGGCAGGATCGCAATCGCCTCAAGGTTCACTGCGAAGAAGCAAATAGAATGGATATCAGTGACCAATATTTCTCAGTGTCCCACTTCAGAAAGTGAACACTGTGTGTCATCATCTGAACATTTGGCTAGTGGAATTTCGCAATTCAGATACTGAAAATAAATCATCGTGACACCACAAAACATATCGTTCCAACATGTCGAGATCCGACAGGAAAGAGGCAGAAACAGGCTCTTTGGAGGCCGTACAAAGGTCGTTATACAGTATGTACGTCAAAACGCCCCGTTGGAGATCACACAGATCCTGGAATATAGTACGCCATCGATAAGCTGGTTTCAATGACGGAAATCGTCATCACTGTGAATCCCACCGTGTGTTGTGTATTACGCATGGGCATCACGTGTTCTCGTTTGATCCAAAGTTCTCTTCTGGAAACATGCCATGGAGGCCGGCCTTTGGGGGAAATGACTGAGAAGTGACCCAGTGCAGTTGAACCATCTGAGGACGGAACTATCATCAGTGTAAATGGAGGCCTCAAGCACACTTCAGATCCCAAAAAAGGAAGGAAGACAGCCTCATTCGTTTTCAGACCGTAAGGTTACATGGGAGCAATTCTCTCCATTCAGTGAAGTCAGAGCGAATGGACGAAACTACTAGATAATACTGGAACATATTCCTGTAAATTTATTAGAAAATTACACAGAGACGAGGGGTAAAATTGCGAAGAGATAAACAGAAAATATTGGAAACTCTCAGCAGGTCAGGCAGCATTTAGGAAAATATAAGAGATATTCTGGCTGAGATCTGTGATTACTGGTGTTCCTCAGGAACTTTGGTGTTTGTGATATGTGTATATAGTAAACACAATACTGTCAATCTTTGTATCGTTAGCCGAATTACTGTACGTGTATAGTAAGTTCGCTTACGACACAAAGATTGGTGGTAGTGTTATCGACAATGTAGGGCATTGCCGAGATATAGATTGGTGGTAAATATGGGCGGAAAATGACAAATGGAGGTTAGGCCCGCCAAGAGTGAGGTGTTGAACTTTGGGAGAGCAAACGAAAAGAAACAGTACTCAGTAAACAAAAAGGACACTCCAAAGTGTGCATCTGCAGTTGTCCAACTGCATACCACCCTAACAGGGGCTACACGGGGTTCAAGAGTGTCAAAGAAGGCGTATGACATGCGTGTCTTTTATTTGAGGAACTGAGTTCAAGAGTCATGAAGATATGTTGCATCTTTATAAAACTCTGACGGTTAGGTCGCATCTGGACTATTGTATTCAATTCTTTTCACCCTGTCATAGGAAAGATGAGGATGCTTGGAGATGATGCAGAAGTATGCTGTCTCGATTAAAGGGCATATGCTTGGACAAAATCGGATTGTTTTCTCTGGATCGAGATATCTGATGTACGTTTAGAAGATTATGAGAGGCATAGACAGGGTAAACTGCCGATATCTTTCACACATGGTCAAAAAATCTCAGACGAGAGAACATTCATTCAAGGTGAGAGGGAGGAAGTTCAAAGGAAATGTGTGCAACAAGTTTTTTGCACAGACAGTGGAGAATCCTGGGAGAGCGGTGCCCGGGTATAGGGTAGTAGATGAAACTGCGACAGAGGTGTTTAGAAGGCACTTACATATGCACATGGATGTGCAGAGAATGGAGGGATATGACTATTGTGTAGGCAGAAAGGATTTGTTTAGTTTGGCATTTAGCTACTTGTTGTAGGAGTTTCTGCACAACATTGCTGGCCGAAGGGTCTGGTTCTGTGCTGCGCCTTTCGATATTCCATGTTGTAAGTTGTTTTATAGTTTCAGGTTTGGGAATCTACGTCAGAACGAATTGACCTGAAACGTCTGATGATGGGATTCAGACCATGAAAAACATTCTAATTCTCCTTCTTCACGTGCTTGATGGCCAGCATTTTTGTTTTCCCTTCAGCTCTCCAGAACATGCGTTTTTATTTTATTATTATAATTCGCACAAGAGATCAACATCTGTTCCTGAACTTGAGAATTCCTGCAGGAAAGGAAAAACTGGATGAAATCGTAGGCAAAGATTCTTAGAGGCAAGCAGATTTTCTCTTGATAGTATATAGCGACGTACGTGCGACTGATTACGATGTTCAAGTGTAGTCAGTAACATATTCATTCTTCTCTTTTGAGCTGAGGGAATATAAGAAAAGCGGAAACACACCAAATATTTACAGCAGAAGTCTGTCACAGGAGCGTCTAATGATTACGGAAACAGATAAGCGAATAATGAGAGACTTTTCTCCAAAACGGAGACGTCTAAAATCAGTGAGCACACCTGTAGTTTTGAGGAAATCTGAGGACGACTTGTTTATCACTCACAGAGCAGTAGCAATGTGGAAGGCACTCTACGAGAAAGTGGTGGAGGTAGAGACACTCCAAGAAGCAGCTGGGCTCACACGTGAATTGGCAAAATATAGAAGACTAAGGACCAAATGCAGGTAAATGTGATAAACATAGAGGGAATTTGATGGTCAACAAAGGCATTGTGGGCCGAAGAGCCATTAGCTGTGTTCTATGACACCGTGACAACGAAAAGAAAAAGAGTAAAAAAGTATTTCCCGGAACTATATATCACTGCGAATTCGACAATGGGTTCTCTGCAGTCAATATTTCAGACTGAAGACAGATAGCCCTTCGTGCTTGCATTACAGCCTTGAGCAGTTAGAGTCACGCATCGGGAATAGCAAATAAAGGAGACAGTGATGCAGAAGATTTTCCTGATGCTGTAAATGGTTTCCAGCATTTTCTGCATGAATGATTTCTTCCTGTGAGCCGCAGACAAGGACACTCAATGACACGTTATGGCTGCATGTTACCTTGCTGTAGCATTCAATTTCTAGAAGTCGTGTTCCCACGGGGTTACCGTACTTGCACAGTTGATATTTTGAGAATGTGGATGCGAAGAAATGGATTCGCTATTAAAGTACTGTTTCCTTGTTCAGCTCAGGGGTTAATGCTTGAACTATACTTGTTCATAATTTCGTCGGTTGATTTGGACGAAGGAACCGAATGTAATACATTTTCTCTGAGTTTTCGGAAGACGCAAACTTAGTGACAGTGACAGGAAGATTTCCAAGGGACTCTTCGGCGATTTAAATATGTGTGAGTGTGCAAGCGCTTGACTGATGCTGTCTAACGTGGAGAAATATGAAGTTATGCAATCTGCAGAAGAAATGAAATAAAAGCTGAAAGACAAAGGCTCAGTAGCGTTTGCAAGATCATCCATTGGGAAATATTTAAGCACAAAGGGCTTGGGTATCCTTGTGCTCCAGTCACTGAAAACACGTTTCAGCATCTGCGGTTTCCTATTAATTTTCATGTCGGCTGAAACCACTACGTTGAAGATATTTTTCCCGATTATCCGGCCAGATTTTCTTTTGTTTCTCTTTGCTTTTCTCGCCCTCAGTAATTTACGTTTCTCACCTTGTGATCACTGCCAAACTACATGCATTGACATATCCATTGCATGGTAACTTCACGTTGAGTGTCCCAGCAGACATAGCTGTGGCATGACTTCTATTATATCTTCCAATGGCATAACCTCCGGCCCCATAAACTTTGCCTTCTACAATGGTAATATTTTGTTTCTGTCACAATGTTGATCCAGAGCAAACTCACAGAGAACCCAAATGCGGCACACTGATACAAGACTGGAGTCAGGGTACTTCCTCAGGACAAACACAGGCAGTAACTGGAAGGAATCTTGCCTCGGAGATCAGAAGAGGAATCCCAACACAAACTGGATCTTCACAGAGGAATAGAGAACACAGGACTGCTCTGGAGTACACCACTCTAAGTAACTGGAACCAAAGTATACCTAAAGGTAGACCAATACTCTGACAACTAGTGCCAGAGAAACACAGGTTCTTATGCTCGGCCCCTGATGGGCCTCAGGTGGCCCAGTTGTCTAATCAGTCCAGCATGGAATTCATGTGCTGGACAACAAGGCATTATTGGAGCCAAATTGAGCACCAGAACTCAGAACCATGACACTTACTGCGGCTGTTGGGCAGCTCAGTGAACAGGTCAACCGAGTATCTGCTCTTCCTACCTCTGCCACTCCTGGAATTGCATCTGACAAGCGCGGGTCATCAGCAGCAGCATCATCGTACAGTTTGATGACCCGACCACCCAAGGAACCGCATCTACTTGACCCAGAACCCTACACTGGGGATCTGGGAAAATGATGGTCGTTCCTACTACAATTCTCATTAGTCTTTGAGCAGCGGCCCTCCACGTTCACCACTGAAAGATCCAAGGTCGCATTTATAGTGGGGTTGTTGCGAGGAAGGGCGCTGGAATGGGCCACTGCTACCTGGGACCATCAACCAAAGACCTGCTCCTTATTTAAAGCCTTCATCGAGGAGATGAGAAAGGTCTCCGACCATCCCATTCGTGGAACAAAGTCAGCCAAGTGACTCCTCACCCTCCGTCAGGGCTCCCGCAGATTCGCAGAATGCTCCGTGGAGTTCCGAACTTTGGCTGCCGACTCGGGGTGGAATGGAGAAGCTCTCCAGGGTTCTTTTCGGCAAGACCTCAGCGACAGGATTAAGGACGAGTTGGCAGCACGGGATGAGACAACCAGCCTAGATGTATTGATCTCTCAAGGCACCCAGATGGACAACCAACTCCGGGAACGGCAGAGAGACAGAGGATGGATCGACTAACACCTTTGTTCCCCCACGGGTCACCTTCCCAGCCTCTCCTGACCAGAGCCTCTGTGCTTCTTCTCCTTCCGCCCCGAGAGACGCTCCCGACCCTGCCGATTTCACCACCCCGTGGGAGCAACCAATGCAACTGGGACGGAATCGCCTTTCTCCAAAGAGCTGGGGATTGCCTCTATTGCGGCCAGCTGGCCATTTTCTCGCCACTTGTCCCCTTCGGCCAAAAGGGGAAGGCTCACCAGTGGGGAGGAGGGTCCTGGTGAGCCAGACAATTTTCCTTATGGCCTCCCGGAACCGGTTGATGGTCCCAGCTACCATAAGACACCTCCAACGGTCCCTGTCCTACTCTGCCTTGGTGGACTCTGGCGCCGAAGGAAATCTGTTGGATAAAGACGTAGCCTCCTGGGCCGGGATTCCACGAGAGACATTAAGTGTTTCTCTGAAGTTTCGGGCACTAGATGGCAGACTATTGACCCGAGTCACCACCGTACACCTCCGCTGTCGTTGCTGATCTCCGGAAAACTCTGGGAACTGATCCAATTCCACTTTATAACCTCCCCATAGACGCCAATGGTCCTTGGGTGCCCCTGGTTGAACGGCCACAGTCCCCACCTCGGTTGGGCGACGGCCAGGGTAGACAACTGGAGTCCATTCTGTCATTCCACCTATCTCCAGTCGGCCCGTTCTGCGGTACAGGCTACTGCCAGTTCGTCGGCCAACGAAGCCCTTGACTCTGCCTGGGTCCCAGGGGAATATCACGACCCGGGATAAGTATTTAGCAAACAAGGGTCTCTTTCCCTGCCTCTTCACTGGCCATGCGATTGCGCAATCGACATCCTTTCCAGTACTCCGCTACTTACCAAAAGGCTATATAACTTGTCTTGACCAGAGAGAGAAGCAATGGAGGAGTACATCAACGAATCTCTCTCGGTATGCATTATTCGTCCCTCATCCTCCCCGGTAGGCGCAACGTTCTTCTTTGTGAGGAAGAAGGACGGCTCACTGCGCCCGTGCACTGACTACCGGGGCCTCAATAAGATAACCGTCAGAAACAAATATCCACTGCCGCTCATCAATTCCGCGTTTGAACTTCTTCACGGGACCACCATATTCTCTAAACTTGACGTATGAAGCGCTAACCACCTGGTCAGAATAAGGGAGGGAGGTGAGTGGAAAACAGCATTTAATAGCGCTCTCGGATACTTTGAATACCTAGTAATGCCATTCGGCCTTACCAATGCTCCCGCCGTCTTCCAATCTCTAATAAATGATGTCCTACGAGACTTCATAAATCGATTTGTGTTTGTCTATCTGGATTATATCCTATTCTTCTCTCGTAGTTTCCAGAACACATCTAGCATGTCTGTCAGGTTCTCCAGAGGATTTGGGAGAACAAGCTCTTCGTCAAGGCCGAGAAATGTGAATTCCATGTCCCCTCCGTCAGCTTCTCAGGATACATCATTGAGAGTGGACAAGCAAGTGCGGATTCCGAGGCGATCCGCACGGTAGCGGAGTGGCATCGACCCACGGCATTCAATCAATTCCAACGGTTTCTGGGGTTTGCAAATTTTTATCGCCGCTTCATTAGGGATTATAGTCGAGTGCCGGCGCCCCTTACTCGACTTACTTCACCTTAGACCCCTTTTCTGTGGAATCCTGAAACTGCCTCAGCATTCTCGGACCTGAGGAAACGCTTCACGTCCTCTCCTATCCTGGTACAACCAGACCCCACCCGCTAATTCTTTGGGGAGCTCGACGCCTCCGACTCTGGGGTGGGAGCGTTCCTCTCTCAACACTCCGGTTTGGATCAGAGTATGAACCCCTGTGATTTTTTTCTCGCTGGTTGTCTCCCGCCGAACCTAATTACGACTTGGGGAACGGAGTTACTAGCAGTCAAGCTTGCGTTAGAGGAGTGGGGCACTGGCTGAAGGGAACGCAACATCCAGTTATCGTTTGGACAGACCTCAGGAAACTGGAATATATGCAAACCGCGAAACTCCTGAATTCCAGTCAAGCACGGTAGGCATTATTCTTTGGCAGGTTCTAGTCTACGCGAACATATCGTCCTGGGTCCAAGAACGGGAAGCCCGATGCTCTCTGCCGACAATACACTACCGAGGAGGACCTTCCTAACCCCGAGACCATCCTTCCCCGGTCCTGTGTGGTGGCGACGCTCACCTGGCAGATCGAGCCTGCTGTGAATGAAGCCCAGAAGATCCAACCTGACCCAGGCAAGGGACCACACAACCGCCTTTATGTACCAGAGCCCGTGCAGTCTCAAGTTCTGCAGTGGGGATATTCTTCTCGTTTCGCCTGCCATCTGGGGATTGATAGAACTCTTTTTCTCTTAAAGAAACACTTCTGATGGCCCTCCATGGAACCTGATACCCGTTCCTTTGTCTTTGCCTGTTCGGTCTGCGCCCGTGGAAAGTCCTCCCACTGACCAGCTGCTGGACTGCTTCGTCCCTTACCCGTTCCTAGCCGTCTGTGGTCCCTTATCGCCCTGAATTTTGTCACAGGACTGCCCACTTCTCACGGGAACAGTGCTGACCTCACCATAGTGTACCGCTTTTCCAAAACAGTGTTTTCTGTGGCCGATCCCAAACTCCTTACAGCTCGGGAGACATCCGACTTGGTCGTCCAACACACCTTCCGTCTCCAAAGAATCCCAGCGGACAACGTCTCCGACCGAGGTGCCCGGTTTGTCTCTGCAGCATGGAGGTCTTTTTGTTAGGCCCTTGGAACATCCGTAAGCCTATCGTCCGGTTTCCGTCCACAGACGAATGGCCAAACAGAACTGGCAAATCCGGATTTGGAAACAGCGTTGAGCTGCATAACGGAGAACGACCCTTCGACATGGAACAACCACCTCGCTTGGGTTGAGTACGCCCACAAATCTCTGGTCTGCACTGTCGCTGCAAGATCCACCTTTGAATGCTCATTCAGTTACAAACCCCCTCTGTTCTCCATCCATGAAGGGGACATCTCCGTGCCCTCAGTTCAGGACAATCTCCGCCGTTGCCACAAGTTCTGGGACGACACACGCGCGGCCATGTTCCGGACTGCCGACGGCAACCGGAGATTCGATGATCGTTGGCGGGTTTCTGCGCCAGTGTACCAGCCGGGGCAGAAAGTTTGGCTCTCGGATGAGGACATCCCCCTCAAAGACGAGCCCTGTAAACTATCTCCTCGCTTTTTGGAGCCTTTGAGATTGATAGGACTGTCAACCCCACAACGGTCCGGCTCAAATTGCCTACGACTCTGAGGATACATCCCACTTTCCACGTGTCTCAGGTGAAGCCAGTGGCTAGCAGTCCATTGTGCCCTCCAGCCAAGCCTCCTCCACCCTCCTCCCCCAGATTGTTGATGACTACCTAGTGTACTGTCCGGCGTTTATTGTATGTACGCCGCCGGGGTAGGGGCCTGCAGTACCTGTTCGATTGGGAGGGATACGGTCCGGAGGAAAGTTCCTGGGTTCTTCGCTCCTTCATTTTGGACTCCTCTCTGATTCGGGATTTCCATTCGAACCATCCAAACAAGACCGGTGGGTCGCCGAGAGGCTCTCGTTTGGGGTGGGGGAGGGGTGGGGGCGGGCATACTGTCATAGTTCTGGGTACTGGCCCTCAATCTGGCTCCTTTAATGCCTTGTTGTTTAGCACATGGATTCCATGCTGTACTGATTACATAACGACACACACCTTGAGCCCCATCAGGGGCCGAGGATACGTCCCTGGGTTTCTCTAGCACTAGTTATCATAATATTGGTCTACCTTTGGGTATACTTTGGCTCCTAGCTGCTGGTGTGATTTACTCTAGAGCAGTCCTGTGTTCTCTTTTACTGTTTGAAGATTCATTTCGTGTTGGAATTCCTCTTCAGATCTCCGAGTCAAGATTCCTTCCTGTTGCTGCCTGTGTTTTGTCCTGAGGAAGTATCCTGACTCTAGTCTTGTATCGGTGTGCCGCATTTGGGTTCTCTATGTGCTTGCTCTTTGATCAACATTGTGACAGGGAATTGGGCCTCATGCAGTGGTGACCTGTGTGAATGTGGGCAGACAGGAAGGACCTGAGGTTATTTCATTGCGGGCTACCTTCAGAGAATGACACAATAATATTGTCGAGAATCTGTTCAGCTGAGATGTGCCCCTTGTTGAGTGCTCCCACCGCTTGCCATGAGCCAGAGAATGGACCCCTTCTTGAGAGTTTCCT
>JARFYF010000075.1:200817-210818 GCA_030265395.1 Rhina ancylostomus
TTGGGATTCCTCTTCTGATCTCTGAGGCAAGATTCCTTCCAGTTACTGCCTGTGTTTGTCCTGAGGAAGTATCCTGAGGACTCCAGTTTTGTATCGGTGTGCCGCTTTTGGGTTCTCTGTGAGTTTGCTCTCGATGAACATTGTGACACCAAGCCCCTTCCCCACTAACTTTACTCCGAACAATTATTCACATAATCGTTGCGTGAGAGTGGGACACAAGAGGGATTCGAAGACAAGTTAAATTCAAAATCACGTGTACGTATCGACAAAATGCTAACTGTATTCGTCTCTCTCTGGTGGGCGTTATCACCAGCCCAAGACCAGTCACTGTTGTAATATAATCAACGCACTCCAATTATTCCGATGCGGTCGAGGCTGTTGTTACTGCAATCATACTTGCTCGGTTGGATAAATTATCCCACAGCTTTCCCCATTGCCTTGCCATCAAGTGGGTGGTCCATGACAACATCCTCTTATTTTCCCAATTCCATGCTTACCCTCTCGTATTTACCCCGCTCCACGTATGTCGCGGATCATAGTGCACAATGTCATGTGAACATACATGGTTCGTTCATTCCGTTATACCCGTAAATCGCTGTAGGTTCTGCCTCACAGAGTTTACTATACTTTTCCCACTTCGACAATGTATTAACTCATCCCCTTCTCCGTGAAGAAGGAGTGTCAGCAAAATCTCCACCCGCAGTGTTCTCCGCCATATCACCTTGATTCCTGGGCCAACTTGAGACTCCTCTTGATCTGATTTGCTGATCTATATAATGGTGCGCTCTGTTAAGATGGGGTGCAGATGAAGGTTCAGTTTCATAGGTTATTTTCTATTACCAGTGCCTCTTTCTTGATAGAGTTGGTACCCTTAAAAAATACACATGTAGCTGTTAGAAATCGAACCTCATATGGTCGTCTCCAGTGGGGATCCAGTCCCTTCCAATCAAACTTCTAACCCATCAACCAGTTTCCAAGAACTAGCAATGGCTGAACTTGCTCATTCAGGAAGGTCTGTCCTCTGTTTGCAATCTCCTGCTGTTCCCTCACCCATTTCGGATTGTCCCTTCCGTTCTCCGTCAACAAAACCAGGTATTCCTTCATTCGTATTTGTCCATTACCCCCTGCCTCACCTCAGTTATTTTATTCACTAACAGTCTCTTGGCCGGCCCTTCATTTGTTCAAAAGTTGTCTGTCATGTCTTTGTCCCAGGCATTATCCTGAATCTCATCAATATCTCAGGTAGTATAACTATGCATCTTTAACCAATGTCTTGTCTTTCCACAGTGGTCCCTTCATGTTAGGGTTTGTTCTTCCCACCAATCCCGAACTCTGGGGCTGAGAGGGAATGTAGCATTTCCCTACGACTCCCAACGAGTTGCAAGTTTCTTTAATGAATGCGTTCCATTGTCAGAGTCGATCTGCAGCGGCACACACAATCTGGGAATGGTCTCACTCATTGGTATTTTCGCAAATGTAACTGCCGAACAGTCATGTATCACAAAGGCGTTTGTCCAGTTCACGAAATGATCCACAACAACAGGTTAAAACTTCTTCAGCAACACACAATCTGCCGAGCAACTCAGCGTGTTCTCGTCTCTCCATTTTCAGTCATGATTACCGATTTCGACCCAAAATGTCGTCAATTTATTTACTGCCACAGATGTTGCTCGACACGCTGAGTTCCTCCATCAGATTGCTTCTTGCTCCAGATTATAGCATCTGCAGTCTCATTTGTTTTCAGGCAAAACTTCTCATCTCAGTCAGCATTGAGGTTTCCAGTGACGTTGATTTGAATAATCTCCCAGTTTCCCAGCGGTGTTGTTGATGGCCCATCCGGACTTTACGCTTCTTACACTCATTATTTTGCACAAACAGTAATACATCTCTGGCACAATTTGGCCACGCCTTGGCACAAACCCAGACACGACCCACTAATATTGCATTAATAGACATGGCATTTTATATTGGCCCCTGTGGGTAATTGCGCGCATCAATTTATATACTTTTATTTCAGGTATAGGGGTGGTGCCAGCACAGCCCCAGTGTTACTTTTCCAGGCGCTTTACTCTGTGGCCTGATGATATTCATCTCCTCAATTTCTCAGGCCCCAACTATTTCTCGGTCTCCAGTCATTAATGACAGGTCTATAGTTGCTTCCTTCGCCGCCCGATCTGCATCGATATTCCTCAAAGTTTGTGCATGCTTCCGATCGGCCTTGATCTTTCTCCCGACATGCGATTTCATCTTTATAAAAATCGCTTCCCTGAGCTTCTTTGCAGCCTGTGCGACCTATCGTAACAACGTTCTTTACTTCCGCTCCACTCATAATAATAGATCACCCAGACCACGTCAGCATATAGCCATGTAGTAATTCAAAACGTAGCGACTGTCCGCGCAAATATTGACTCTCGAGTCGGCTTCCAATTCCAAATACTGTATAAGAGCCGGTAGCTCAGCCTCCTGTGCGGACTTGATTCCGGGTATTTCTGTCCTATCTGCCGTACAGCATCTCTTGTCGGCTACCACTCACCGTGTCTTGGGAATATCATTTTTATTTTGTCGCAGAACTCTTCGTAAGTATTTCTGTGTCTGGGTTGACAATGGGCTATTCTCGCACTCGCCCCTTACTCTCGAACGCCATCTGTTAAGTACATTCATGTTATTCTTCAGTATAATTCAGATTATCTGCGATGATGATAAGGCCTTCAATATGTTTTACGGTTATGTCCAGAATTTTCTAGCCCTGCAAGATGGGGCTGGCTGATCAAATTTCGACCATCCAACACCAGCTGGATCGATGTGTGCTTTGTTAAGATGTGAAATGATTAGGGAGTATGTTACAAGTAAAAGGCTAAACTTCCAATTTGGCCAAGCCATGGATTAAACTGTACTCTCATTTGCATTTTATGAAACACAGTGTGACGATATCAAATCAAGTTTTCCGACGGAACTCCAAAACTGCAAATCAGTCCGTCAAATTTCTTCAGCAACATACTTTATCCTTCTCGAAAAAGATCCTTGTTCTGCAAAGATGTTAAAATTACTAGCCAACTGTTCCAATCTCCCAAACTACCAATATGTCATCCCAATTTAACATTTATTAATTACTCATTCCCCCACATGCCAAGTTCTCGCTGAAAAATGGGAATTTGACATCCAGAACATCTCTTACACCTTAACATGGCTTCCTCATGGCCTCTTTACCAGTGTGGAATCACGCTCTCCTTCTCTTCCTCTGTCTTTCTCTCCCTTGCTCTCTCTTTCTCTCTTTATCCCCTCTCTCTCCCGCGCGCGCACACTCAGACATGAATTCCAAAGGAAAGAAATAAAAGAAAATAGATTAAACCACAAGTGAAATAAACAACATTCGCTCTTGCACTCAAAAATCTCAGAAAGGCGATTAATTTGATTGAAGGAAAGAAGGACACTAATTATTAATTTCAGATAATGCAGAACCAGTTCACTTGATTTCATCGTATTTCCTTTGGAGCAGAGGTTTATTTCAACATTTGGAGTTTAGTATTAATTAAAACTCTCCCAATAATTAATTAGCATAAACATAACATGCATTCCCTCTCACCTTTCTCTCTCTCTAATTCCTCCTGGCCTATGTCATCAACACCAGAGTATAATTTTTAATGTGTCCAGCTCTCTTGTGTTCGGGACTAAGGACAGTGTCATGGATTACGTCCCATCCCATCGCTCCTTCCGTCATCTCCACCGGATGCCTATTTACCTGACTTCTCCTTCCTAAATTCCACAATCAGTTCCTGTATTTGTTTCTGTCATTGAGTGCAGGCTTGATGTTACGACACAGATCAACAAGTTGACCTATCTCACGCTTGCACGCCGCCTCGTCACCGTCTGTGATTCTGTCAAAATCGGTGTGTAGTCGGCGAATTTGTTGATGATTGCGAGCAGCGACCAGTCGCAGGGCATTCAGTTACCTGAGGGCCTCCGGTGTTAATGGTCAGAGAGGAAAAGACGATGTTTTCGGTCCGATTCCGGGCTCCCAGTGAGGCAGTCGTGGACCAAATGCAGAGAGAGGTACAGAGGCTCAGGCTTTGGAGATTTACGATGTTTTGCTGAATGATGATGTTGAACGCCGAGCTGCATTCATGAACAACAACCTTACACACATGTTCTGGTTGTCCAGGTGGTCCAAGACTGTGTGGAGAGCCAGTGAAGCAGCGTTGGGAATCGCCCTAATATGCTGTGAGACGAACTGAGCCAGTTAAGCTCCTTCGTCCAGAGGCCTGGGATCCTGCAGACTACGCCATTTTGCAAACGGGATAATTCACACGGAATCCGGGACATACCTGCAGAACAGATTTATCTTCATACCTCGTCCTGGAACAAATGCTCACAAATCCAAAGATTCAGTGATTATGCTATTTCAGACCTACAACCCCCACTCCCCCACCCCCATGTCCACCACGTGTGCTGAGAAATATGAGGACAACGTAATTGATTTGCAACGTCAACTTCAATGCCCTGCACAACTGATGGACCAAGTGAATATAGAACATAGAACATTACAGCAGAATCCAGGCCCTTTGGCTCATTATGTTGTGCCGGCATTTCATCCTGCTCTAATAATATCTAACTAACCCTTCTGTCATAGTTCTGAGTACTGGTCATCGATTTGGCTCCTTTGATGCCTTGCTGTGCAGCACATGGATTCCATGCTTGATGATTGCATAACGACACACACCTGAGCCCTATCAGGGGCCTAGCATATATACCTTGGTTTCTCTAACACTAGTTGCCAGAGTGTTGATCACCTTCGGGGATACTTTGGCTCCTGGATGCTTAGACATATTAACTCCAGAGCAGTTCTGTTTCCTCTGTTCCTCCTTGGATATCCAGTTCGTGTTGGGATTCCATCTCAGATCCCATAAGCAAGATTTCTTCCAGTTGCTGCCCGTGTTTGGTCCGGAGAAAACATACTGACTCCACTCTTGTACCAGTGTGCCGTATTTGGGTTCTCTGTGAGCTTGATCTTTGCTTAACATTGTGACACCTTCACTCCCACATAGCCCCCATTTCTGTATTATTCATCTGTCTGTCTGAGTCTCTTAAATGTCCCTAATGTATCGGGCCCTGCAATCTCTGCCGGGAATGCGTTTCACGCACACGCCACACTCTGCAAAAAAAACTTACCCTTGACATGCCCCTTGAATCCTCCAGTCACCTTAAAATTATGTCCCCTCGTGTAAACCAATGCAAACGTCTCTGACTGTCGACTCGATCAATGAATCTTCTCACATGGAACACCTTCATCAAATCATTTCTCATCCTTCTTCTCTCAAAGGAGAAAAGCCCCAGCTTGCTCAACTTATCCTTATAATACATGCTCTTCAACCCAGGTAACATCCTGGTAAATCTCCTCTCTCAGGTTTCCACATCATTTCCATAATGAGGCGACGAGAACTGGAAACAATACTCTCACTGTGGTCTTACCAGACTTCTAGAGATCTGCCACATTACCTCGCGACTCTTGAACTCAATACCCCGACAAATGAAAGCCCACATGCCTCAGGCCTTCTTAGCAACCCTATCGAACTGCACGGCAACCATGAGGGATCTCTGTATGTGCAACCCAAGATCCCTCTATTTCTCCACACTGATAGGAGTCCTGCCATTATCCTTGTTATTCTGCCTTCAAATTAAATCTCCCCAAATATATCACGTTACACCTTTGCAGACTGAACTCCATCTGCCCCTTCTCAGCCCAGGTCTGCATTCTATCAATAACCTGTTGTAATCTACAGCAACCTTCCAAATATCCACAACACCACCAACCTTCGTCTAGTCTGCAAACTTACGAACGCAAATTTCCACATCCTCATCCAGGTCATTTTCAAAAATCACAAACAGCAGGAGTCCCAGAACAGATCCCTTCCGAAAACCACTGATCATCGACCTCCACGCAGAAGTTGCTCCATCTTCCACAACTCTCTGTCTTCTATGAGCGAGCTAATTCTGAATCCACCCAGCCATGTTCCCCAGGATTCCATGTGTTCTGACTATTTGAATGAGCCTTCCATGAAGGGCCTTCTCAAATTCCTGACTCAAATCGATGTGCACCACATGCTCTGCCGTACCTTCATCAATATGCTGTGTCATATCCCTAAATAATTCAATCCGGCTCGACAGGCACGACCTGCCTCTCACAAAGCCATGTTGACTGTCCTAAATCAGTCTATGCCTCTCCAATTTGCCATGAATCCTGTTTCAGGAATATTTTCCAGCAATTTGCCCAACTCTGAAATAAGACTCACTGGTCTGTATTTCCCAGAGTTATCCCTACTCCCTTTCTTCAACAAAGGCAGAACATTTGTCACCCTACAATCATCTGGAACTAGTCCTGTGCCAGTGAGGACGCAAAGGTCATTGCCAAAGGCACAGAAATCTCTTCCCTAGCTTCCCGTAATAACATTGGATATATTAAGTTTGCCCTCGGTGAATTACCTATCATAATGGTTCCAATAAATACAGCACATCCTCTTTCCTTACATCGACATGCTTCAGCGTATCAGCCTGTCGTGCGCCATCCTCACCAACATCAAGGTCTCTCTGTCTCTTGTGAATACTGAAGTAAAGTATTCATGAAGAACATCCCCTACCTCTTTCGAGCTGAGGCATATGTTTCCTCTTTTATCCCTCATCTATCCTACTCTTACTCTAGTCATCCTCCTTCACATAAGTGCAGTCCGCCTTGGGGTTTTCCTTGATCTTATTCGCCAGGACATCCCATGCTCCTTTCTAGCTCCCCTAAATCTATTCTTCAGCTCAGTCCTGGCTACCTTGTCACTCGCCAGAGCCCTGTCTGACCCATGCTTTCTGAACCGGGTCAGCTTCTTTCACACTCTTAACAGACATTCGACGTCTCTTTCTAACAACGGTTCCTTCATTCTGCTAGCTTTACGTTGCCTCAATGGGACAAGCCTACCCAAAACCCCATGGAAGTACTCCTTCAACCACCTCCATATTTCGGCTGTGCGCTGCCTCAAGAACATCTGTTCCAAACTTAAGCTCCCAAGTTCCTGCCGAAGAGCTTCATAATTTCCCCTTCCCTGTTAAATACTTACCTGTATTGAGTGCTCCTATCCCTCTCCAAGGTCATTGTAAATGTCAAGGAGGTATGGTCACTATCTCAAAAATACTCTCACACCGAGATATCTTAAACCTGATCAAAGACTTTTCATAGTACCAAGCTCTGTTGTAAAATCATGCATAATTTACGTTTAGTTTTTTTTTCCTGTGAATGCTGATTGCAGAATGTTATGCGCATGAATGCTGCTGCAAGTAAGATTTTAATTTAACACGTGCATCCATATATTTGTATACATGGCAATGAATTCGAGTTCGAATTTGACACAGAACATCGAATACTAAACTTCTTTGTGTCTTAACAATTTGACATCCTTCGTAAATCTATTTTATGTTTGACACAAGGGAGGCCCAGCTTCTCTCGAGCACCGAAAAAACGTCTTCGTTGAGCCACCCGTTTCGCTTTTATCATCTTCTTTCGCGTCCTCACGAAGTCCCCAGAAGCTGAAACGCTCCGTTTATTCCAATATACTCTTTCTAACAGGTTTTCGAGCGTTTCTCTTTTTATTTCATATTTCCAGCATCTGCAGAATTGTCTTGGACAGGGCCAGGTGCAGAGAGGACAGGAAGATATTTAATTGGGGAAGGGAGAACTATGAGACAATAAGGAGAGAACTTGGGAGTGTAAATTGGGATGTCCTTTTTGAAGGGAAATGTACTATGGAGATTTGGAAGATGTTCAGGGATCTTTTTCAGGACTTCAGGGATAAATATGTTCCAGTGAGGCAGAGAAGGAATGGCAGCGTGCGGAGAAGTGTGAGGTGGCACACTTTGGAACGATAAACTCCAGGGCAGAGTACAAGGTAAATGGCAAGATACTTGGTAGTGTAGAGGAGCAGATTCTGGGGGTTCATATTCGCAGTTCACTGTAAGTTGCCTCATAGTTGGATAGGGCCGTTAAGAAGCCCGATGGGATGCTAGCTTTCATAGGTCGTGGGATTGAGTTTAATAGCGGCGAAGTGATGATGCAGCTTTACAAAACTCTAGTTATACCACACTATATTGTGTATAGTTCTGATTGCCATATTATGGGAAGAATGTGGAGGCGTTGGGGACCGTGCAGAGGAGATTTACGAGGATGCTGCCTGGATTAGAGTGTATGGAATATGAGGAGAGGCTTAGGAAGCAAGGGCTTTACACACTGGAGAGGAGGGAAATGAGAGGAAACATGATAGAAATGTATAAAATATTGAGAGGAATTGATAGAGTAGACAGCCAGCGCCTTTTTCCCAGAGCACCAACGCTCAAGGCAAGAGGGCACGACTTTCAGTTTGTGGGTGGGATGTTCAGATGAAGTGTCAGAGGGAGGTTTTACACCCAGAGGGTGGTTGGTGCATGGAATGCGCTGCCTGGGGTGGTGGTGGAGGCAGATACGTTGGACAGGTTCAAGAGATTGTTGGATAGGCATATGGAGGAATGTGTGATAGAAGAATCTGCGGGAGGAAATGGTTAGATCGTGTGAGGTGTGGTTTGATGGGCTACACAACATGGTGGGCCGAAGGTCCTGTATTGTGCTGCACTGTTCTATGGTTCTATGGTTCAATGCGATATGTGACGTGTGGTATCTCTGCATCTGTCAATGGAGGACTAGCAATCATAATGTTAAAACGAGGAGAAATGGTATTTGGGCGTGGTGTCGTCGAGAGTGATCTTTCTTTGTGTGGTATGGGTCCAAACAGTTGCAACCAAAGTCCTGCTATCCACAAGGAAGATAAATTAATGTCATTGATGCTTCCTTTCCACCTACTTGACTGATATATTGGTGAGGCCGCACGGGGAATACTCTGCACAATATTGGTCACACTGTTCCGAGAACTATGTCATAAAACTGAAAAACAAATGTGCAGAAAAGATTTACCAGGATGTGGAATCCACTTGGGGCTGTGAGCTTCAAGCAGTGGGTGTGTAGAGTAAAACTTTATTCCCTGTAACAACAGAGATTGAAACATGACCTGACAGCACGATATCAGCCCATGAGGGACAGAGACAGGGTGAAAGTATATCGTCTTTTTCTTCCCAGGGACAGGTTGCAAAAAAACAAGAGGGCACAACTTTATGATCAGAGGCGAGCGACTTAAAAGAGGCATCTGGGAAGCTTCTTCATGCAAAGTGTGGTGCGTATTTGGAATAAGCTGCCAGAAGTTGTTCTTGAGGGGGACACGATTGAAATGTTTAAAAGTTATCTGGATAAGTGCATGGAGAGGGCAATGTTGGAGGGCTACGCGCCAAACGTGGGCGGAGAGAACTACATGGTTGGGCAACGCAGTTAGCATGGAAAAGTTGGACCGAGGGGCCAGTTTCCATGCTGTAAGACTCCATGATTCGACACCAGAGATTGCCGTGGGAGTGTGATAAATGGATTTCAGATGCTAAATTGCTTTCCGAATTTCTTTAAATTTAATTTCAGTAATTCGAGAAAACAGATATTTCATCATGTTCTTCAGCAGTTATCTGAACTTCGTCTGTGTCACTGCATAAATAAACGTGTTTGTGCAGCAAATCAGGAGCTGGAGCATGAATCCAATTTCTCGTGCAGGTACAAATGGATTATAAATCTTATAACCCAGACACCACATTCGATCGGAAATTAAAGTAATCGTGAAGAGCGCCCATAAAACTATGACATTTCCGGAGATAACGAACAATAAAATGATCGATTTCCTCTGGCTCTCCATCTCCGGGTCTTTTGAACTTTCTGCAGCGACGTGACTACGGAGTTGCGAGTGGGCTGCTGACGACTAAAATGTTTCTGACGGTTAAAGCGTTCAGCAGCAGGATGAGCACAGATGGGACACAGGGGATGAGGGATCTCGATTGTTCCCCACACTTGTGAAATACTGACACTTCTTTCAATATCACAAAATGTGGGGTTGTTGGCAAAA
>JARFYF010000075.1:214957-229520 GCA_030265395.1 Rhina ancylostomus
ACAACCCCTCCTACTGCTGGATCCTCGGTCTGGCACTGGGCCCCTTCTTCACACAAAGACACAGGGACCCACAGCGAATTCCCAAGACCATCACCCAACTATATTCCTACTATATTTACAACATCCTGAAAAACCACGGCCGTGAGAGTGAAAGCTTCCGTGATGTGGTTCTGAGCGTTGGTCAGATGGCCTTCAGAGGGGTGTCCGAGAAGAAAATTGTGTTTACAGATGAAGATTTGATCAAGAACAATCTTCAGCCTTCCCAGTTCCTGTCTGGTTTCCTGGTGGAACTTTTGGAGAGAGAGGATTGTGCCCGGAGCGTGGTGTACACATTCCCACACCTCACCATCCAAGAGTTTGCAGCCGCACTCGCACAATTCCTGACTCCAGATCGCAGGGATATCCTGAAACTCCTCACTGAAGCCCACAGCACCACAGACGGGCGGTTTGAGGTATTTCTCCGTTTTGTTGCTGGTCTCTCCTCCCCAGCGTCAGCTCGGGGGCTGGCGGAGTTTCTGGGTCCATTTCCCCATCAAACAGTCTGCCGAGTGATTGACTGGCTGAAGGAGGAGGTGAAACGTCAGAGTGGAAACACAGGGAGTGAAGCGGGTAAAAGGAGCCTCCTAAACACAATGCACTACCTGTTTGAGTCTCAGAACAGTGGACTGGCTCAGGCCGCACTGGGATCTGTGGAAACTCTTTCATTCCGTGGATTGCGACTGACTCCGATCGACTGCTCCGTCCTGTCTCACGTCATTGGGCTCTGTGATACAATGAAACGGCTCGATCTCTGGAGCTGCCACATTCAGTGTGAAGGGCTCCATCGACTGGGACCCGGGCTGCACAAGTGCCAGGTGTTGGGGTACCTGTTAATTTGTTTCTATTATTACATTGGAAAACTTTCCCGATCTGTATTACTTATGTGTGACTCCCTCACCCACCTCACCCTCTTGGTGCAACCCACTTTTTCTTCTATCCCCTCGCGGGACATTCTCTCCTACCCCCACCTCTTGTGCGCCGACTCGTACAACCCCCACCTCCAGCGCGTCCACTCTCACCCCCCACCCCCGGCATGTCCACTCTCACCTACATCCCCAGCGCGTCCACTGTCATTCCCATCTCCGGCGCATTCGCTTTCACCCCCATCCCCGTCCCGTCCACGTTCACCTTCCCCACCGCCTGCACGTCCACGTTCACCCCACCCCGGTGCGTCCACTGTCATTCCCCGGTCCCGCCCCGTCTACGTTCACCCCCATGCCCGGCGCGTTCACGTTCAAACCCACACCACCGGTGCGTCCACGTTCACCATCCCCATCACCCTCTGCAGGTTCTCATTCACCCTCCCACCCCCGACGCGTCCACGTTCACCATCCCCACACCGGCGCGTCCACTCTCAATCTTCGCCACCCCTGGCACGGCCGCAATCTCTCCCCACTCATTGCAAGTCTCCCTCTCCCTTCTTCAGCTGTGGTTATGTTCTCCCCTCCTAACGCGCTGCGTGTGGGTGACTTCGCCCCTACCCCGCCCAGTCTCTCTCGTCGCTCTCACACACTCACTGAGACTGAAGGGGGACAGTTTACACATCACTTCATTGGATAAATTACTGACATTTCGTGAGTGACCAGGAGCTGGTGACTGAGGGCTGTACTTGGTAATTAATTTCCTGAAGTGTCTCATGCAATATCCGAGTTTTACCCTGTCATGTCAGACTCTGTCTGGACAGCAGGTGTGAACAAGTTTGTTCCTCACTCTGTTTCTCTGTGTTTAGACTGGGAAACAACAACCTGGGAGATTCGGGAGTGAAACTGGTGTCTGCGGTTCTGAGGGACCCGGAGTGTAAAATACAGACACTCGGGTAAGTCCCAGACTGTGAGAGATTGTTTTTGCAGTCACTAGGGTCCAACACTGAACATTAATGTGGTCAGTAATTGTGTTACTGATAAACACTGGGGATTTGTACCGACTTCTGTCTCTCTGTGTCCCTCACCCTCACTGTCTCTCATCTCTAGGCTGGGGGTCAATGGTCTGACACAATCTGGTGCCGAGGATCTCGTCTCCGCTCTCAGTACAAACCGTTCGCTGAAGGAGCTGGAGCTGGGGAAAAACTCCCTCACAGACCGATCGGTTCCCGCCCTCCGCCGCCTCATCCTGGCCCTCCCGAGGCTGCAGAGGATCAAGTGAGTATTTGTGTTCATGTTTAATGTGATTAAAAAACAGTGGATCCGCGGGCTCACCGGTGACACTTTTGCGTAAGTGTTGTTGATATATTAACCCCATACACACCCCAACCTGGCACTGTCACCCCAGGCCCGGTCAACACCTCTCCCCGGACACTCAGATTCTGCCAACGACCCCGCTACGCGAGCCCCGTCCACCTCTGGCCTGGTCACCCACAGTCTCCCCAACACGGGCCCCCTACTCCGGCACCCCCTACCCCGGCACGATCACACCCGGCACGGTCACCACCGGTCCTGTCACTCCCGGAATGTCCACCCCTGTCCGTCCACTCTCAGACACACCCATCCCCGGCAGCAGCAGATCTACCTTCGCCCTCAGTGTAACTCTCCCTCACCCTTTCTTAGCTGTAGTTTTGTTCTCCCCTTCCTAAAGCGCTGCGTGTGGGTGAAGTTCCCGCCCTATACAGCCCAGTCTCTCTGGCTCGCTGTCGCACACTCACTGAGACTGAAGGGGGTGAGTTTACACAGCGCATTATTGGATCAATTACTGACATTCCGTGAGTGACCAGGAGCTGGGAACTGAGGGGTGTAATTAGTAATTAATTCCCTGAAGTGTCTCATGTAATATCCGAATTATGTCCTGTTATGTCAGAATCTGACTTGACCCCGGATATGAATCAATTTGTTCCTCACTTTGTCTGTTTGTGTTTAGACTGGGGAGCAACGACTTGAGAGATTCGGGAGTGAAACTGGTGTCTGCGGCTCTGAGCGACCCGGAGTGTAACATACAGAGACTGGGGTAAGTCCCAGACTGTGAGAGATTGTGTTTGCAGTGACTGGGTGTCCAACACTGAAGATTAATGTGGTCAGTCATTGTGTTACTGATAAACCCTGGGGAATTGCACCATCTTTTGTCCCTCTGTGTCCCTCACCCTCACTCTCTCATCTCCAGGCTGGGAGATGTCGGTCTCACGGATTCTGGTGCGGAGGATCTCGTCTCCGCTCTCAGTACAAACCGCTCACTGACAGAGCTGGACCTAGGATTTAACTCCCTCACAGACCGATCTGTACCCGCTCTCCACCGCCTCATCCTGACTCTCCCGAGTCTGAAGCGGATCAGGTGGGTGTTTGTGTTCGTGTTTAATGTGAACAAATCTCAGTGGGTCCGCGGGCTTTTCTGGGGACATGTATCTGTCCGTGTTGTTGAAACATTAACCCCAGTCCTCAGTTACTGACACTGATGTGTAATTTGTTCATGTCCTCTTTATTCTTCCCTCTGTTCCAGGCTCTGGGGGAGTCAGTTCAGTTCAGATGGACAGAATCAGCTGCAGTTAACCAGACCCGGTCTGAGTGTGGACCTGTGAACGGACCAATGTACAGACATCCCCGCCCGCGGGATGGAATGTTTGTTGTCCTGTTTCCCGCCCTCCCCTAAACCTCGCACACTCCGGGTGTAAATCCCAACGGCCGGAACTGTTCCCAGCTGCAGCGGAACACGCACACCGTTTAGCTGTGACGTCAGAAGGACTCCGAATGACACGTGACCCGAGCGCTTACCCTGATATCCGGGGATGGATGGCCCCTAGTGGGCCTCTAGTGGATTACACAGGCAGGAAGGTCCCAGGAGAGACTGAAACTCGAGTGATCGCATTCAGTGTCCGGGATGGGGCTTGTTCTGGGACATCAGTGAGGGCATTCGGTACCCTGCTGGAGGAGGGCTCAGTCTGGGACACCAGAGATGGCATTCAATGTCCCGCTTGGGGCTCACTCTGGGACACCAGTAATACCATTGAGTGAGACCGTGGGTAATTAGCCGGGTTGGGAACGTTTTTGGCCACGTTGCTGAGGAGGTAGGTGTGAAACTTTTCCTCAAGTCAGCAGCCTGTGCATACGGATGTGATAATCCCCAAAATACCTCAATAGATAACCCAGGCAACGTTCTCGGACACGGCCCTGAGGAGTAAATTATAATCATTATGCTGTTAATTTGAGTAAAGATACAGAGCATCCAGCAACTCCTGGTGCGGAACGTCGTTGATAAAAATGGTTGATTATTCAACCTGCCTCTCATTGTCGCTTGTCTGTCAATTGTGCGCGAATGGCACTGAATTGCAAGCAGCTTATTTTACCCGCACGCCAGAAAATTACTCAATGTATAATTTACAATCGGCAACGTGAAATCAATGAACCGCGGTCAGTTCACTTCTGAGTTCCTGTCTTGGTGTCTCACTTGTGTCTGTCTTGAGAAAAATGGGCAACCGAACACCACAGCGGCAGAGAGCTCCTGTTTTTTTTCCGGAACAGACCCAGTATTTGAACAGGGGCCTCGAGTCCCAACACTGCCAGAACAGCAGAGTGCCCCGCACAGCTAACGCAGAGCGTCCCTCACCGACAGAACACCAGCGGTACACTGTAACATCAGCCCACAGCGTCCCTCATCGATAGAATACCAGCGGTACACTGAAGCATCAGCCCACAGCGTCCCTCACCAACAGAACACCAGCGGTACCCTGTAACATAAGCGCGCAGCGTCCCTCACCGACCGAACACCAGCGGTGCACTGAAGCATCAGCCCACTGTGTCATTCACTGACAGAACGCCAGCGGTACACTGTGACATCAGCTCACAGCCCCGATCACCGACAGGCAGTTGCTTTATCTAATGAGTTGGGGGAGAATGGGTCAGACGCAGAAAGAGGGAGCGAAATTGTGAGAGATGAATGGGTGATAAGGGGTGTAGAAAGAGATAGGAGAAAGATTTGGGGAGGAGTTGGAGAGGGCGTGGGGAAGCGACGAGAGAGGGTTTGGGAAAGTGGTCGTGGGGAAACTTGCAGAGCGAGGTGTTGAAGAGGAGGGAGAGGTCGGGAACAGGTTGGGGAAAGTCGTTGGAGCGGTGTGGGGAAACGGGGAGAGCGTTTGGGGAAGTGGGTAGTGTGGTTGTGGAAGGAGAGGGAGAGTGGTTGGGGACAGAGGCGAAAGAGAGTGGGGAAGTGGAGAGGGTGGGGCAAGGGGGTGGAATGTTGGTGGGAGACAGGGTGGCGAAATACGGGGAGAAGTGTGGGGAAAGAGAGGGTTTAGGGAGAGGGGAAGCGTTGAGCGAAAATGTGATTGGGAAGAGGGGATTGCGGAAGGGAGTAGAGGGTGTTGCGGAAGATGAGAGATGTGAGACAGAGAACATGTGGGAGAGAGAGAAAGGGGAGAACGAGGGTACAGAAAGAAGGGAGAGAGGGAAGGAGAGAAAGAGGTTAGTGAGAGAAGGAAACAGACATGAGGGGATGTGGAGAGAAATGGGGAGCGAAATAGTCCGATAATGGAGAGAAGTGATAGAGAAGGACGAGAGAGCTGTGAGAGAGGGGAAGGGGCGGGAAAATGTGGAAGGAAGTGAGGGGAGAGGAGGAAAGCGGGAAAAGATGAGGTTAGAATGTGATAACCCGAGGGGGTGAGCGATGGAGAGATGGAGAGAGAGACGTGTTGAAAGGAGACAATGAGGGGTGAGAGGTGCGGACCGAGGGCAGGTGGAGAGGCAGCAGGGTTGAGACGGGGGTGAGGGAGAGAGAAGTGAGAGACACAAAAAGCAAGAGAGAGATAAGAGAGAGAAGAAGCTGAAAGGGGAGTGAACAGAGAGGGCCGGGAAAGGGGAGAGCTGAAGAGAGACGGATGGAGACGTGGAGAGACAGGTGTCAGGGCTGGATGGAGTCCAGAGACTTGAGACTGGTGGAGGGCAGGGAGCTTCACAGAGATGGGGAGAGGTGTAGGAACCTGAGGGGTTCACAGAGACGGGGGGTGGAATGGAAGGCCCACAGGGTTGCAGACACGGCGAGATGTTAATGGGCCGCAAGGGGTTACAGACACGGCAGGGTTGCAGGATCCGAACGGGAACACGGAGACGGGGATCGATGTTCAGTCCGGCGGCTGTGACGGAGACGGGGAGGGATGTGGGGATTGGAGTGGATCATGAAGAAGGCGAGGGGTGCAGGGGGCGGTGTTGGCCGCAGAGAGAGGGAGACGCATACGTGCGGGAGGGTGTTACAGAGATAGGAACTGTTATAGGGGTTGCAGGGCGTTACGGCAAAAGGGTAATTTATGGAGTCAAGTGTGGGTTTACAAAAATAATGAGAGGTGTTGGAGGCGAGAGTTAGGGAGGGGTGCAGAGTTTGGAGGAGATTTTTGTGATAGGGTGACTTATGGGGCTTGATGGGTTTACAGAGGGATGGGATGGATGTTGGTCGGAAGGTCGTTACAGGGAGAGGAAGACTCTTGGGTTCCAGGGGGAGTTTACAGATACAGAGCGGGGTATAGCGACCGAAGGGGTCACAGAGACGTGGAGGGTGTAGGGGCCGGTGGAGAGTCACAGAGACGTGGAGATGTGTACAGGCTGGAAGAGGTTACAGAGATGGAAGGGGTGCAGGGTCTGGAGGGGGTTTCGGAGATGTGGAGGGATGTAGGGGCCGGCGGGGGTCACAGAGATGTGCAGGGGTGTAGGGGCCGTAAGGGGTTACAGAATTGGGAGGGATGCCGGGGCCAGAGGGAGTTACAGAAATAAGGTGTATGTTGGAGCCAAAAGTATCCGAGCCTTGAGGTGTGAATGACTGCGGTTTGGAGTGTTAAATCTGGCATTAACTGTGTTCGTGCATCATGGTGTTTTCCAATCATCCTGTGACCAAACCAGCACGCAGACAAACCTGCTCAGGGTGCAGTGTGAGCAGCTTCTCCAAGATCTTATAAAGGGTTATAAATACATGAGGGTAGTATCTGTCCCCAGCCTGGGGAGCCGACAACTGGAGGACAAAGGTTTTGTCTGAAAGGGTAAAAGATTTCAAAGGGACCAGAGACGCATGTTTTCCACGCAGAGGGCATTGATTCAATGGAATGAGCAGCCTGGGGAAGTCGCACAGGCGGGTACATCCACAACGTTCGAAAGATATTTGGACAAGCACATGGATCGGAAAGGTTGAGATGGATATCGGTCAAATGCAGGAAAATATGATGAGAGCTCAGGGAGGCACCTTTGGCGGAATGGACGTTGGGCCGAAGGGCCTGTTTCCGTGCTGTATAACTCTCTGACTGTAAATAGTGTTAATGTCCAGTCCAATTCTTTTATTGTCATATACGCCAGGGTGTAATGCAATTCCTTGTTCGCCTTTGCATCATTTCCTCTTCTTTTATTTTAGACATGAAACACTCCCCCTGTTTCTCCTTCCACACAGGCTTTCCGACCAGCTGACAATATAGTTTTCTTTTTTTATTTTCAGAGAAAACAAATACCCCAAGGTTTGAGAATCCGATATTCAGTCCTGCCTGGACAGAAACTGAGGTGATGTTCCTCCAGCTCACATTTGTAACAGTGCAGGAGGCGAATTCTCCGGTCCCATGCCACCCCGCCTGTGAAGCGTATGTCCCTGGAGAGGGAGCACTCTGTGTCCACTGTACCGCCTCAGTGGACACCGCAGCGGGTGAGGTATCCCTGGATACTGAACTCCTCGGATTTGTCCAATACTTTCTGTCATCTGCCCTATCCACCTCTATTGGAAATCTCAGGGAACGATGGAAATGGACACCGAAATTTCTCTGTTCATTAACATTCTTTCGCGCCCTGTCATTTGCTGTTCCATGACACTGTCATCATTTTCGCCGCTTCCTTGATTTTAAAAAAATGCCATTTAGGTTTATTCAGTTCAGACACTAACTTATTTTGTTTCTGAGATGCTGACTGTCCCTCACTTATTACCCAGTCTGGCCCTGACTCTCTGCGTCCTTGCACGAATCCATGATTGGAGGCCTTACTTGTTCTGGCTTTTACATCAACAGGAGCTCCTCCATCAACCTACTGGGGAGGACTCTTCGCAACTCAGCCTCGCGGGGGTGGGAACAACTTAAAATTAAACATTTAATGTCCACCTCCGCCAACCTCAGCAGAAATCGTCCACAATGCCGAGTGATTGACTGATTGGAGGAGGTGAAACGTCAGAGTGGAAACACAGGGAGTGAAGCTCGCAAAAGGAGTTTCCTGAACACAATGCACTACCTATTTGAGTGTCAGAGCCGTGGACTGGCTCAGGCTGTACTGGGATCTGTGCAAAGACTATCATTCCGTGGAGTGTGACTGACCCCGACTGACTGCGCCGGCTTGTCTCACGCCATTGGGCTCTGTGACACAATAAACAACCTCGATCTGTGGGTCTGCTACATTCAGTGTGAAGGGCTCCAGCGGCTGGGACCCGGGCTGCACAAATGCCGCGAGTTGGGTTAACTGTTAATTTGTTTTTATGTCTAAATTATAAAGCTTTGCCGATCGGAAATTCTTCTGTGTGACTTCCTCCTCCATCTCACCCTTCCGGTGGAACACTATCTTTCATCCGTTTCCTCGGCTGTATCTATCCCCTCCCCCACCACCGTCTCGGATCTCTGACCTCTCCCCCACCCCGGCGCGTCCACGTTCACCCTCCACTCCCGACGCGTCCACTCTCTGCCCCGATGCACGGCGCGTCCACTTTCATCACCCACCCACACCCACCCATTCAAACACTCCCAACCCCGGAGCATCCAGTCTAGCACCCCCAGCACCGGGCGCTTCAACTTTCACCCATCCCCACGACCTCCGGCGAGGCCACTGCTCCTCCTCCTCCTACACCGGCGGGGACACAGTCCCCCTTATTCCGAACCCTGGCGTGGCCACTCTCCCTCCCCTCAGTGTACTCTCCCTGTCCTTCTTCAGGGTAGAATTGTTCTCCCTTCCTAACGCGCTGCGTGTGGATGACTTCCCCCATCCCCCGACCAGTCTCTCTCGCTCGCTCTCACACGCGCACTCAGACTGAATGGGGAGAGTAAACACAGCATGTTTTGGATAATTTAATGACATTCCTTGAGTAATTAGGAGCTGGGCACTGAGAGGTGTACTTACCAATTAATTTCCTGAACTGTCTCATGCAATATCCAAATTATAATCTGTTATGTCAGACTCTGACTGGATCCCGGGTGTGAATTAGTTTGTTGCCCCTCTGTCTATCTCTGTTTAGACTGGGGCACAACGACCTGGGAGATTCTGGAGTGAAGCTAGTGTCTGCGGCTCTGAGGGACTCGGAGTGTAAAATACAGATACTGTGGTAAGTCCCAGACTGTGAGAGATTATGTTTACAGTCACTGGGTGTCTGAGACTGAACATTAATGTGATCATTAATTGTGTTACTAATAAATCCTGGGGCTTTGCACCGTCTACTGTCTCTTTGTCCCTTGCCCTCACTCTCTCCCATCACCAGGCTGGGCTGGAACCGTCTCACAGATTCTTGTGCTGAAGATCTCGCCTTCGCTCAGTATAAACCGCTCACTAACGGGGCTGGAGCTGGGTGGTAATAACCTGGGACATTCGGAAATGAAACTGGTGTCTGCGGCTCTGGGGGACCCGCAGTGCGAAATACAGAGACTGCGGTAAATCCCAGACTGCGAGAGATTGTGTTTACCGTCCCTGGGTGTCTGACGCTAAACATTGATGTGGTCAGTAATTGTGTTGCTGATAAACCCCGGGGATTTGCAGGGCCGCCTGTCTCTCTGTATCCCTTACGCTTACTCCCTCTCATCTCCAGGCTGATGGAAATAGGTCTCACAGATTCTGGTGCCGAGGATCTCGCCTCCGTCCTCGGTACAAACCGCTCACTGACGCTGCTGGACCTGGGGAAAAAACTCTCTCACAAACGGATCTGTCCCCGCTCTCCGCCGGCTCATCCTGACCCTCCCGAGTGTGGAGCGGATCGGGTGAGATTTGTGTTCATGTTTATTCAGATCAAATTCGTTGGATCCGTGGGCTTTTCTGGTGACATTTGTCTGTAAGTGCTGTTAAAACATTAACCCCAGTCCTCCCGCCCGGCCACCCCGGTTATCCGCGGCCCTTTCAAGCCCGGTAACCCCGACCCGGCAATATCCCCCCCCCCACCGGGCGCACCACCCCATGCCTGGACACACTTCCACACTACCCCACACCCGGCCCGGCAACCATCCCGCCACCGCAACCCCGGCAGGCCTCTCTCTCCCCCCCACAGTGTTACTCTCCCTCTCCCTTCCTCAGTTGTAGTTTTGTTCTCCCCTCCTAACGCGCTTCGTGTGGATGATTTCCCCCTCCCCTGCGCAGTCTCTCTCGCTCGCTCTCACACACATACTGAAATTGCAGGAGAGTTTACACAACACTTCATTCGATAAATTACTGACATTCTGTGAGTGACCAGGAGCTGGGAACTGAAGGGTGCAAATAGTAATTAATTTCCTGAAGTATCTCATGTAATATCCGAGTTATAACCTGTTATGTCCGCCTCTGACTGGACCCCGGGTGTGAATCAGTTTGTTCCTCGATTTGTCTGTCTGTGTTTAGACTAGACAAGAACCAACTGGGAAATTCAGAAGTGAAACCGGTGTCTGCGGCTCTGATGGACACAGAGTGCAAAATACAGAAACTGTTCTAGGTCCCAGACCGTGAGAGATTGTGTTTACAGTCACTGGGTGTCTGACACTGAAAATTAATGTGGTCAGTAATTGTGTTACTGATATATCCTGCGGATTTGCACCTTCTCCTGTCTCTCTGTGTGTCCCTCACCCTCACTCTCTCTCATTTCTAGGATGGGGGAGGGGATGCGTCTTACTGATTCTGGTGCCTAGGATCTCGTCTCCGCTCTCAGCAGAAACAGCTCACTGACGGGGCTGGACCTGCAATCAAATTCCCTCACAGACGGATCTGTCCCCGCTCTCCGCCGCCTCATCCTGACCATACCGAGTCTGGAGTGGATCAGGTGAGTGTTTGTGTTCATGTTTAATGTGATCAAATATCAGTGGATGCGCGAGATTGTCTGGCGACATTTATCTGTCCGTGTTATTGAAACATTAACCCCAGTCCCCAGTTACTGACACTGATGTGTCATCTGTTGATGTCCTCTTTATTCTTCCCTCTGTTTCAGGCTGGTGGAAAATCCGTTCAGTTCAGATGGAGGGAATCAGCTGAAGTCGCTGCAGGGAACCGGACGCGGACTGAGGGTGGACCTGTGAACGTCCAAATCTACAGACATCCCCGCCCCCGGGATGGGGATATTTTGGGCTGGTTTCCCGCCCTCCCAATTAAAAGCGCGCGCTCCTAGTTTAATTCTCAACGGCGCTCCTCCCCCCTACAGTGACGTCAGGGGGAGACCCGCTGATATATGACCCGACCACTACTCCGGATATCCAACGGTGGATGCCCCCTAGTGAGGCCCAGGTAATTACACAGACAGGAAGGTCCAAGGACAGACTGGGACACGAGAGATCGCATTGCGTATCCGGGGTGGGGTTGAGTTCCGGACACCAGCGATGGAATTCAGTGTCCGTGTGGGGCTCACTCTGGGACAACAGTAATACCATTGAGTGTGACTGGGATAATTATCCGGATTAGGAACCTTCCTGGCCACGTTGCGGAGGGGGTTCAGGGTGGAATTTTTCCTACATTCAGCAGCCTGTGTATATGGTAGTGATAATTTGGAAAATACACAATAGATCACCCTGGGCCTGCAGCGTTCTCGGACATGGCCCTGAAGTGTGATTTATAATCTTTATGCTGTTAATTTGAGAGAAATTAGAGAGCATCCAGCAGCAATTTATGGGGCGGAATGACGTTGATAAAAGGGGCTGATAGTTCATCCTGCCTCTCATTGTCGCCTGTCTGTCAATTATGCACGAATGGCAATGAATTGTAAGTAGCTTATTTGACCCAAACGTCAGAACGTTACTCGGTGTTTAATTTATAATTTACAAAGTGAACTCCATAAACCGTGGTCTGGTCAGTTCTGAGTTCCGGTCACGATGTCCGACTTGTGTCTGGCGAGGAAAATGGGCGACCGGACACCACAGCGGCACAGAGAGCCTGTTATTCACTAAAACTGCATGCTGCAACAAATAATACCTCCTGCAATATCTTTATTTACATTCAAATCATGTATTCACAATGACATTTAAACAACATATCCTGCCATCAAGCACCATCGCCTTGTTTGCTCTTTATTCAATACATTCAAGATGTTTTATGTGGCTGTTATACAGGACCCAGGCCCTCAGTGTCGGGCGGTGGCAGGAGGCTGGCCCACAGTCTCATTGAGAGGTCTCCCTGTCAATTCTCAAGATCGGGATCCAGGACGTTCCATTTTCCCTTCATTTGATCTGCATGTTTAATGAAATAACATCCTGAATGGATTGATCGATTTCCGGCCTAGTTCGGGCTGATGTTGTACTTGCATTTTGTTTCATCTCCTTTATTCATTCAGGTTGTGAGCAAAACGATCAAACTAATCAAATATTTACTGCAGTTCTCTCATCACTGATGAGTACTTCCATCTTTATCTGTTATATTTGTTTTTATTTGTGATTGCTCTTCAGTGTTGTTTGATGGAAGTGTTTCCTAATTTTCCATGCCTCAATACTTTAAATTAACACCTACAATATTTAATTGCCCAACGCAAACCTGGTCTTACGCTTGGCATAAAGTTCAATTGTGAGTGTGCAGCGTGGGGCATCACTGGCCCTCTCTCTCAGTCGCCAGTCTCCCCTCCTTGAGAAGTGTAAAGAGAGGTTACTTGACACTAAAGGCATCAACTGTGTGGGGAGAGATCTCAAACTTAGATGAACCGAGATAAGAGTTTTACATGGCGGAGCAGACTTGAAGGTCCAAAAGACGTATTTCCAATCCGATCTCTTACGTTTCAATGTTTATGCCTTGTGCTCAGCGGGAGATACACACGGGAAAAATTACTTACTAACCTCTAGGCTTGTGTCGGGGATGTGCCTCAGTGGGAGAGTGCGTACTCTGCATGTACAAGGCCCCGGATTCAATCTCCGGCATCTTCATTTGCGTGATCATTTACAGTAAACAGTAAGATGGAATCTCGGGGGAGGTCTGACCAGAGTTGTGGAAGGAACCGGTGTGTGGAACACAAATCCGAGATTATCCGGTCATCATAGAGCTGGAGGGCAACAGCTGATAAGGACAAACACATCCGATATCTCTCTAATCAAAATTAAGGTCAACCGCCACTTACTTATGTTATCTTTTGTTTCATGCATTTCAGGACCTGGGCGGCGCTGGCAATATCCCGGGTTGTGGAGAAATACCCAGTGGCGAGTGAAATCATGCCTGCGGATGGATAACCTTCCGGTTTTGGTGGAGTGACGAGCTCGGGATCCGTTCAGGTTATTGCAAATGCCGGCCTGTTTTGGAAAAAAACACTTTATTACAAAATTGTTCTGATCGTATCAGTATGTTCACGAAAAGTGTTTATTGCAGCATTAATACGAATATCCATTGTCCCAGGAAACGCAGTTCTCGAATCTGTTTTGCCGTTCCGGGCAACGACCAAACGAAGATTCTTCATTCAACCTTCACGCAACTCACCTACAACCATAATTTGAAGGTAAACTTGCTTAATTAATCCAAGGAGCAAAAAGCTTTTTTTAAAAAATCACGCCTCACATCTTTACAAATGTGACGAAACGCTGGCCATGACAAATTTTGGCACAACACTTTCTGTGTGGATCTTCGCACCATTTCAAATTTCTGGTCGAAATGTCTCCCTCCAAACCCAATTGCAAAATTTCCTTTTACACATGTGATGAAAAAAACTTCTTGTTACATGACATCAGCGTTAATCAGGTTGTTTGGCGCATTCTTGACACATTAACCACTACAGGTCCCAAGGTATCTGAACAAAATAAACTGCATATGTCTCAACTTTTTATACAGACAAAGTAGAATTGAGGTGCCGTATGGGTTCCATAGTGGAACATGTGGATTTTGTAAATCTTCTCTCTCCGTTTTCTCTCCAACCAACTGTGGTTTCGCAAAAGACTTTGCTCACGTTCCACCTTATGACTTGCTGAACTGAACTTTGAGAACTATGCCTCGACTTGGGGTTTGGGATTTTGACACACATGGACTGGGAGTATGGTTTCGGGGTTAATGCTTAAGATATAACGTTTTCATTTTTCTTATTATTACAAGTAGTTATTAATAAAATTGTTTCGACCAATCATGCATGGCTCGTTGTGTTTCTATTGTTGCTGCTGTTGTCCCGTCATTCAATTCTTACTGCTGTCCGATGTAAAGTAACAGAGTGCCACAGGTTAATTTAAACGCGTTTATTAACAGTATACTGCGGGAGAATTCTCCTCAAACTCTGATGTAGAGTCCCTATCGGAGCTCTACAAAATCCAAAAAGGTAGACAGATATTTATACAGAGATTGTCACGCACACTTAATGAATTTAAACCCTAGAACCATAGAACAATACAGCACAATACGGCCTACTATGTTGTGCCGTCCATCAAACCACACCTCACACTATCTAACCCTTTCCTCCCGCATATCCCTCTATCCCACATTCCTCC
>JARFYF010000075.1:236205-249280 GCA_030265395.1 Rhina ancylostomus
ATGGGGCTCAGGTGTGTGTCGTTATGTAATCAGTCCAGCATGGAATCCATGTGCTGGACAACAAGGCATTAAAGGAGACAAATTGAGGGCCAGAACTCAGAACCATGACATCATGTTCCAGGGAAATGATAAATCGACCATATTCCCCCACCTCTGATATACTTAAGACGTTTTACTACCTTTCTACAGATTCTTGCGACCCACGTACAGAGGCGAATGGCGGTTGCTTTTGAGCGGCAGGGAGGGGAGGAAAATCAGCTGTCGGTACAGGATGAACTTACCGACTGCTCACGGTCTCAGGGCATTTACCTGCACTCCCTGCCCCAGTGGGGTTCAGAGTTTCCTGCGGCAAGTGCCGGTGCCAGCAGAGTACCATCATTTATAGTAGCATCGCCACCAAAGAAACACCAGTTGTGAAAACCACGAAAGAACCGACCAGGAAAGCCAAAGACCGCAAATGTTCCGCACTTTATGTCATGTATTTGCTGTGTTTGGTGCCGGAATATCTCTTGTAATCTGGAAAGGTTTGCAAGCTTTAACAGCACAGATTTCACAATAAACCATGTCAGTCGCCGTCTCCGTAAAGTTCCCGACCAGACTGTAAACGGTATCGATAAATGATCCTTTTAAAGAACAATCGCTTCACAGAAAATAAAATGAGATTATTCAATCCTCGGTTCAGAGTCAGGTCGTAAACAATGGGTAAATGTTTGTTTCAGTGCGCCGGGACCACAGTGAAGTGGTATATCAGCTCAGTCCATTAAAGTCGTCTCATTAAAATCATTGCTCAGAAATGATCTGCATTCCCTAAAGTCACCACCCTCTTGTTCACTTGGTCAGTATAATGTCTCCTTTATTGAGTGAGAAACATTTGATTGCATGGTGAACACTGTGAAGACTGTATTGGAACCTCACTGTCGGCGGCTTCACCCTAACAGAAAGGGACGGTCATGATTTTCCATCACCTTTAACAACATGGCAATCTGAAATGTGGTGACCCAACTCTGCTGTCGCCGGTGATGTTTTGGTTCCAGAGCTACTGCTGTATCGTTCCTGATGCTGACTATACCGTTCCTGGGGAAGCTGCCGCTGAACCATTAATGTGGTGACGCTTCTCTGTCCTGTGTGGTGATATCCATGCTTTAGAACTTGATATTCTTTTACCTGACGAACATGAAACAAATCTATGGTTGGTGGTGACACTGGGCTGACATTATATTGGAATCACAAGGCTACATTCTAAAGACGAATCATCATTGGTGTGCTGAAGGAAAGAACAGCAGCAACAAGGTTAGATCCAGTTCATCACCAGAGATGCCCACAGTGTAAATCAATTATAGAAAGGAGGAGTGACGCGTTCACTGAATTACTGTGAGGCCCCCAGAAGCGCAGGGAGCCCTGGAGGGATGTTCCCTGCAGCGATCGCCAAACAAGCGTTGACGTCACCTCCATGGGGTGGGGGGGAGCGTATTTCTGTTGTGCAGTGCGAATTAATGAGATCCTTGGTATCACTGCACAATCTACCCTTTGGAGACCCGGTCATAATGGAACGGAACATCGTCCATTGTTTATTAATTGTCTCTAAGTAAAGCCAGTTGTTGCCAACCTGTTTTTCCCTCACCGACTGTTCGAGTTTTCATTCAAGTGGGAAGGATTCCAGATCTCAGTCTCACTCTAAACTGAACTACACATAGGGATGTTATTCAAACCATCGAAAATGTGTCGATCCCCCCATCCTTCAGATGAAAGACCTTTGTTACGCGGTTCTAGCTGTGTTTGGTTTACCCGATAAGTCAAAGTAGCGCATTTTCCAACAGCCATTGACCATCTGACAGTGCACTTTTTAGAAAGCGGTTTCCGATGAGGCAACCCAATGTACCCACTGGATTAAGCTGTTAAATAACCGCGGGATTCCTTCCTGTCCGCACAGCAGGTGAGGGACCATCCTTGTGGGTATACATGGATATAACAACCCGTCCTGTACAAAGGGAACGGGGGGTACCGTCGCTAATAGAGCCAACAGTGCTTCCTCAATAAAGAATGTATTGTTCATTACGCATATCCGTCAAATCCTTGGTACAGCATCGTCTTTGTGAACTTCTTATTCCCTAGGAATATGAACAGAGTAATGTCAGGTTCTCAGAGAGCTTTGGTCAATTATATTTCTAGATGTTGTGGTTAACAAGCTCTGTGGTTAATTTACTGCTTCGGACTCCGGATGGTTGCACCATCACTGTTGAAAAAATCAGTTCCTTCCACACCAGTGCTTGTGGGTAATGAAGGGAACTAAATGGATTTAAATGCCTTCATTTTTTTAAGAAACAGAGACAATTAATATGAGTTATTGCGATGTTAAGATCATTCCAGATTATTTAGGGACGAATCTGGTCACGACGACGTAAAGCATAGTATTACGTGTTCAGAACAATATGTGACTCCAGGCCCACCATTGCGCCTGATTCCAAATTCGATCACAAATCAGGTATAAACAGGAGCGGAAAACAAGAACATGCCCTGTCGTGTACACACTCCTGTCGTGATTGACGATTAACGCAAATAGATTGTAGTTTGGTGTAAACATATTGTCTTCCCTCGGATGCAAAGAACTCGTTCCCGCACAGTTTGAGTAGACTCCCTCCAGCAATTCTATGAAGAAAACGCGCAGCCATTCGCTCTGAGTTTTCAGTTACTGTCTCAGCTAAGAGGTTTATCCTCCAGTGAAATCCATTACCATATTTTTCGACCTTTTGAAGCTTCATTCTCAGACGTGATAACTCTGAGAGAAGTCACTCTGCGTGACATCTGTCCGACCTGGCAAAATTTATTTTGACTTCGCCCCATCTAACTTTGCCACATGCGATCGTCTGCTGTTGAAAGTTAATTCCAATAAAAATAATGAATCGAATATGACTTTCCAATCAACTTCTATATGACACTATCGCGTACATACATTCAGGCAACTTTATTTTTAAGAAACTATTTTTGTTTATAGCAGTGGACATTCAGGGAAAGAATTACGAGTAAGCTGCCTTGGCAGCTTAAACGTATCTGGCAATGACGGTCGATAAATTATCATCCGGCTAGAGAAACGGGCTTCTCCCTCAGAAGGGTTGATGGCTCCTGAGATTATATTTAGGGGCCTGAGATCTTTATGTGAAGGGGTTTCTTCGCAGAACGATAATTGTATAATCAAAGCATCCATAACTGGGAGTCAGAGAACATGTGAATGCACAGCAGTGACAGATTTATGCGATTACATACATGCCAATAGAGATGTCAATGGCCTGAAATTTACCTGATAGTTATGCAAATGACAATGGCCAGAAAATAAATTGTAGATTCGTATAAAGATAACAGCAGCAGAGCTGAAGATTTCCAAAACCGCTGCAGTGGGGCGGAGGACGTGACCTCCCATATCAGGAAGGCTGTTGGTCATTTGCATAGCCTTTATCGTTTATTCAGAAATCAAACATCCTTCAAGTACACCAGCAAAATTACACACCAATTGGTCCCGTGTCAGACAATTACCAGATGAAACCAGAAGAACAGAAGCACATATCTCTGTGGGGATGAGCGACTGGAAAGGGGTGGTTGATGTGCCAGTGAGAAATAGTGACATCTGAACACATCACTGACGGCATTAAGGAGCTGGAGCTCGAGTTGGACGTATTTAGGATCATCAGGGTGCTGCCAACATCATAGACGAGAGCTTTAGTGAGGTTGTCACTTCTAAGTTGCAGGCTGCTGATGGTTGGGTGAAAATCAGGAGACGTAAGGTGAAGCGACGGAGAGTGCAAGGTCCCCCTGTGGTCGTTCCCCTCAGCAACAAGTGTACCCCTTTGGATACTGCTGGGGGGACGACATTTGTGGACAGCAGCAGCAGTAACCAAGTCGGCGGCGTTGAAAGTGGCTCTGAGAATCAGCGGGTCAGGGAGAGTTCAGATAGGGCGGATATGAAAGGAAAAGCAATAGTTACCGGACAGACAGGAGATTCTATGGCCGCAGGTGTGGCTCTAGGATGCTGTGTTGCCTCGTGGGTCTCAGGGTCAGGGACGTCTCGGAGTAGCTGCCGAATATTATCAAGGGTAGACGGAGCAGCCAGCTGTCGTCGTGCCTCTTGATACGAACGACGTAGCAAAGAACCTAAACCACAAGATCTCACCGTAGTAATTTCCGTATTACTCCCAGTGCCACATGCTAGCGAAGGTAGAAATAGAACAGTAGCTCCGATGAATGTTTTGCTGAAGAGCTCATTCCGCTGGCAGTGATTCAAGTTCCGGGATCATTGGCATCTCTCCTGTGGTAGGTATGAGCTGCACAGGAGAAACGGGTTGCACCTGCGTTGGAGGGTGGTCAATATCCTGATTGGCAAGTCTGTTAATGCCAGTCGGGTAGGTTTAAACGAGAATGGTAGGACGGTGGGGACCTGTGCAGCAGAGCGGTTGATGAGTAATTAGGAGAAAATACTGTAGCCAATGAGAGCAAAATTAGTCGTTCGGATACAGGACTGTGGTAATAGGAGAGGAAAGACAATCGGTTCATACTGCATTTATTTCAATGCAAGAGGCTTGGCAGGGAAAGCGGATGAACTCAGTACGTGAATTGGCTCTCGGAACAGGGATAACGTTGCCATAATTTAAACATGACTGAGGGAAGGTCAGGACCCGCAGCTCAATATTCCCGGGTATAAGTGCTACTAGTGTGACAGAGGTGCAGGTCAGAGAGGAGGCGGACTTGGTATCTTGATGAAAGAGGACATAACCACGGTCATTAGAAAGCATATTCGTGGGGGATCATGTGGTGAGGCCATATGGTTAGAACTTCGAAAGAGAAAGGGGGTGGTCACTCTTCTGGGGTTGTATTATGGGACACCAATTGTCAGCGGGATATCGAATGGCAGATATGGATAGAGATTGCAGCCGAATCTAAACACAATGGAGTTGTATGAGTGTGAGACTGTTAATCCCTAAGATTAACTGGTGACCATAATGGAAAAGGCTGGACGGAGTGGAAATTGGGAAAGTTGTCCAAGAAATCTTTCTTTGTCAATATTTCGAGTGATCTACTCGAGAGGATGCAAAACTGCACCTCCTCCTGGGGAAGAAATTAGAGCAGGTCGCGGTGGTTTCTGTCCTTGAGCACTTTGGGTTCAGTGACCATAATTCCATTAGTTTTAAAAGAGTTATGGAGAATGATACGGCCGGTTCACAGGTTAAGATCCTGAACTGGGGCAGCGCAAACATTGTCGCCATTAGGCGGGATCTTGCAGTGGTTGACTGGGCGAGATTATTTGCAGAGAACTTAACGTCTGCCAAGTGGAAGACCGTTAAAAGTGGGATGTCAAGAGTCAGAACCTGCATGTTCCTGTTAAGCGGAAGAGCAAGGCTGGAAGGTTTAAGTAATCTGGTTCACTAGAGATGTTCAGACTCCATTTAAGAAAAAGGAGGGAGGCATACACTGCGCACAAGCAATTAGGGAACAGTGAGTCTCATGATAACGACAGGAAATGTAGGCGTGCACTTACCAGAGACGTTAACAGAGCAAAAATAGGATATTAGAGAGATCTGGCAAGAAAGGTGAGGGAAATCCCAAGAGAATACACCGGTAAATTATGAGTAAAAGGGAGAGAATATGTCCCTTTGAAGATCAGCATGGTTGTTTGCATGTTAACCCAAAGGAAATGGGTTCCATTTTGAACGAATATATCTCTTTCGTGTTTACTGTGGAGGAAACGATGGAGGAAATGGGGAAAATGAGGGATGATGTGTTGGACCGCATGCGACTTAGCAGGGAGAAGGTACTGGAGGCCTTAAAAGTCATTGAGGCGGTTCACTTCCTAAGGGCTGACCTGGTGCATTCTTGGACTGTGTGGGACGCGGAAGAAGAAATTGTGGAGGCCCTTGCGTAGATATAGCTTCATCATTGGCCACAGTTGAGGATCCGGAGGACTGGTAAATGGCTAATGTTGCACCATTGTTTACAAATCGCAGCAAAAGCAAACCAGGAAACTCCATGCCTTTGAAATTGACATATGTAGTGGGTAATTAGTTGGAGGATATGATGACGTACAGGATCTATCAACATTTGCAGAGGCAGTGTTTGATTCGAGTACGGCTTTTGAACGTGTTAAGTCATTTCTGAAAAATCTTTTGCAGTTCTTCGACAAGGTAACCAAGAGGGTAGATAAGGGTAGCGCAATCGATGTTGACTATATGGACGTTAGGAAGGCCTGTGACAAAGTCCGTCATGGCAGCCGAGTCTGAAAGCTTTGTTCGCCTATATTCCAGGGGGAGATCACGGATTGAATTATTAATTAGCTCAGTGGTAGGAAGCTTAATGTGATGGTCTAGGGTGGTTTCACGGACTGGAAACGTGTGCCTGGTGGTGTGACAAAGCTGTCGCTGCAGGGACATTTGCTGTTCATAATTTATATTAATTGTTTGGATGTGAATATGCAAGGAATGGTTAGTAAACTAGTGGATGATACTAAATTAGGTGGTGTTGCAGTGTACATGGTCATGGAAAAGATACAGGGGGATCTTGATCTGCTAATATGTAGGCTGAGGATTGGAAAATGTCTTTCAGTCCAGTAAATGTGATGTTACGAAGCAGCAACAAAAGAAACACACAGTGTCATGAGTTAGTGTTAAAAACTACTTTATTAATAACTACTTATGATATTAAGAAAAAAATAAAAGTAAAAATGTTAGAATGTTAGAAGCAAAGATGTTAAATCTTAAACATTAATGTCAAAAACTAAACTCGTCGTGTGTGTGTGGCAATCTCCCAAACTCCAAGTTCAGGAATGTCTCTAAAAGTTCAGTTCCGCAAGCCATAAGGTGAACCATGAGGAAAGGCTTCTTCAACAACCACCGTTGTCTGAAGGTAAGACGTAGATGTAGAGAGAAAATGGAGAATAATTACGAAATCCAAATGTTCAACGATAGGACCAAAACGACACCTCAGTGTTTACATGGTAGTGACTTCCTCACCCCGAAAGGCATCCGAATAGTGGCCGTCCACACAAATACCTGTTTCTTTCCACAGGCCGACAACAAAATGGACTCCACTTCTTTGTTCTGAAGCGTATGCCACACCCAAAAGCATTCGAGACGTGGCCGTCCACACTAAATACCCTTTCGCCTCTGCAGGTTAACGACAAAGTGGACTCCACCTGATTACTCCAAAAATCCATCCGCGGATTCTAGTGACAGTGGGACCAAACAACAAGCAGATTGGTCTCTCTCTCTCTCTCTCTCTCTCTCTCTCTCTCTCTCTCTCTCTCTTCTCTCTCAGCCTGACTCCGAGTGACTGCATAAATAACGTCATTCTGTCCTTTTCTTACTTCTGTTGACTCCACGCACGGACGCACGCACGCACACACACATACACACACACACACACACACACACACACACACACACACACACACACACACACACACACACACACACACACACACAATATGCACTATCTTAAATGGACATTCATCAATAGTAACCTTATCCGTAACAGAGAAGTATTGCATTTTGGCAGATCAAGCCAGGGTAGGACTTAAACAGTGAATGGAAGGGACCCAGGGAGTGTTATAGAACGGAGGGACCTCTGAGTGCCAGTGAGTCGTCCGCATAAAGCGGTGTTGTAGGCAGACAGAGTGGTGAAGATCACTGGCTTTCATCAGTCAAGGCATTGAATATAGGAGCTGGAAAGTTGTGTTGCAGTTATATAGGATGTTGGTGCCGCAGCACTCGGATTGTTGTGTGCAGTTTTGGTCACTTTGATTTAGGAAAGACGTTATCATACCAGAAATAGTGCAGAAAACAGTCACCAGGATGTTACTTGGACTCGGGGGACTGAGTTACAATGAGACGTCGCGTAAACGATGACTTTCTGCCAATAGAACCTTCGAGATTGGGAGGTGACCGGATTGACGTCTATGCAATCATGAGGGGTATTGACAGTGGTGAAAACACATCGTTTTTTTTCCCCAGGAATAGTGGAGGAAGCAAGAGGATGTACGTTAAAGATCAGAGCTGAGAGATTTAATAAGGATATCAGGGGCAGCTTCTTCAGGCAAATAGTGCCGCGTACTTGGAACCAGCTGCCATAAATAGTGGTTGAGGCGGGCACATTAGGAATATTTAAAAGCTATCTAGATAAGTACAAGGACAGAGCAAGTTCAGAAGACTATGGACAAACACGCGAAGATGGGGCTAGCTCACGGGGCCACACGGTCGGCATGGGCGATTTGGGCCGAAGGGCCTGTTTCCATGCTGTATTCCTCTATCATACGGTGACTCTATCAGTGGGCATTAAGTGGCCAAGGGGCAATTCTCATCAATGATCTCAGCTGCGCTGAATTTATCGATGCCTGTATGAATTAGGACAAATTCAAGCGCGAAACCGGCCAGAAGTCCACGAGGATACATGTTCTGGTATCAAAGGTGGTAATGGGGAGAATGTGGATGCAAGTGACCTTATTAAAGATATAGTTCGATGTTCATCGAGGGCATCATTACATTCATATCATCCTGGCAAATATTCTGGTTTGCATTCAGACCATTGTAAGTGGAAGAAGTAAAGTTGGTATATCTCAGATTCCTACGTCCCAGTGACGAAAAACGATAATTTGTCCCGATATTTATTTGGTTTACATATTCTATCTATTTGTTCTGCACTGATGGAAATAATTCAATTATCATTTGAGCATGGACGACCGCTGATCCTGAAACCACAGCCTCACTCCCTCTTTCACCCGGAACATTGTGCGAGGAGAAAGAATTCGTGAGCAGAAATATAAAACAGTGTCTAATTTATTTCACGTTGAAAAGTACAAATTATACTTCGACACATAACTTTTCTTTATTGATTAAACTGATGATCGATTTCTGATATTTTCAAACAGATGCACAATAAAAGATGCATGACTCAATACATTGAAATCAACGGCTTCTTAATCATTAACAGGGGGCTATTTCAATGGATACTTGCTGTTGCAAACGATTGAAAGTCCATTTTTAGAAAAGAATCTCCCTCGTTGACAGATAGAAGGTTCGGAAATGTTTAATTTCATTAATTTAATGATTAGATTGTTGGGGTATTTGATCGCGATTTTCATCTTCTCTCAAAATTTACTGTGAGTCACAACGTTAATGTGTGCGTTAGTCCAATAACTGAGCATCAGCAGCATGAAAGCAAGGAAGAGAAAATCATTGGTTGCGAGGTGCTGATCGTTTGAAACATGTAAATTTACGATACATGCCAACTGTGGGCTCCTGAATAGACTGTAACTGCCTGAAGAGTACAGCAATAGGTTCTCATCTGTATCCATTTTCGAATTGTTCCGGTTCCCTCCACTGCTCAACACCAGGAATTCCATGCGGGATCAACTTGCCAGTGAAATATGTTTGACTGTAATGGAATTTGACAACAGCTACAGAAAGTGGAAGCACAAGCTGTTAACGTAATTTCGAACATGTGGAATGCGGTCCACGTGGATAAACTAAAGAACACCTGTTTCCAAGCACACCCGCGCGGACCGTTGTCCACGATATACCCCTGGTCAAACACCAAATATCTGGGAATGCTCATTATGCAGCTCATTGCCCTCACTGTCACCGATAATCACAGCCGCTGTTTTCTCGGTGCAGTCCTTGGCTATCAGCTTCTGACAGGACATGGCCATAAATCGATCAAAGCTGAATATCACAGTGAACCAGACAGACGCTTCTGTGGCCGCGCCGCATAGAACAGCGTTGAGAGGGCTCACGGGGGTAAGAGTTAAGAATGTGAGTGTGAAATAATTATTCCCAATGATCAATAAAAGGACATCTAAGATAAAGGCCGCGACGCCTGGCGACGACATGGCCACAAGGAAACGACTAATGCATTTGGATCGACCACGTTTTCCTCGCAGCTGAATGGGCATCGCCACCAGGCTCCCTGTAGGGGAGAGAAAACCAAGGGAGGTGTTGAGATTTAAACAGAAAACTGGTTCCGCCATTTGAGTTCAAATCATTTTAACTGAATAATAAGGTTGTTTTACCGACAGAACAGTGACTTGTCTCAGAGGGGTGGAATAATAGCCAAGACGATAACGCCATTCGTCCACATGTCCCCCATCAGCTTCAGAAAGAAACACACATAAGTTTTCCATGCGAGACATCCCATGAAATACAAACTTATGTGCACTGAAAGGAAAATATTGAGAAGCATCGCTGAACATCTAAAACAATGGTAAATATCGATACAAAGGAAAACGGGAGATAACAGGACGGCAATGAGGGGCTGATGACGAACAGGACCTGCTGTATGGTGCACAGAGAGAACGGTCTTTGGATCTGTACCATTTACTGAGGTTGGCAGGTGGGTGAAATGCCATGATGGAGCTGAAGGACTGAAAGAAGGTGATATACAGTTCTTTGGGGAACTGCAGGGACAGAGGAGAGGGGGCAGTTTGTGTCGTTGGATTCAATGTTCACTGGGGAGAGATCGACGACACTTATCATGAAGGAGTTGTCAATACAACTGTATGGAAATTATGAATGGAGCCGCTAACTGACAAATGTACGTCTTGTGTGATTAAGTGCGCACTTACCTCAGCCGTGTTTCCACCAGAGACAATGCTGAGGTAATGCCGAGTACCTTTGTTGTAAGTGTGTTAAATCGTCCCTATATTTCCAATACTGGCAATGGTGTTGTTGCAATGTGTTTGTTCAATTGACTGTAAAAGAAGGTGCGATGGTTTGGTTATAACCGTGTCACTGGAGGCAGATCCTCTGTATAAATCAGGCCCCATTGGATTACATCAACTCAGATTATCCTTCGAAATTGAGGATTCCGGAACAAAGAATTCACAGCTTCCCACAAAATGGGATATCCTGTAATCACGCGGATAGAAGCCATTTACTATCCTGTTATATCAGCCGCGGGAATTTCCGGTAAACCGCTGTTTCAGCTGCCGTACGCGGGAATTGAAGTCCACTTCGAAATCTCGCAAATGTTCCTTTCGCTACTTGTTTCCACAGCCACCTATCCAGTCCCTGCTTCTCAAAGAATGGAATGGAGGCATAAAAATCTCTAGGTTCTGGTATTTGGAGTAAAAAAAAACAAAACGAGGCAAGAACTCAGCGGGTCAGCCAGCTGCGGCCTGACGCACTGTCTTCTACAAAGCAGCGTGTTCTTTGTGTTCCCCTGAATAATTGAACGTTCGCGGTATCTGCGCGTTTGGTCTTGTGGCAGCTGCACTGAATTTGTAATAATTTGTTGATACCGTCCGGATACGGGATGATTGTCCGCAAATGTTGCAGGAGCGGTGTCAGGGTGAGGGACAGGGATCAGATCATCGTTAGGTAGTAATATCTGTGAAAACTTCCATGTTGTGGAAGCAAGCTGTTGTGGATTTTTGTTTAACAAATCAGTAGGTAATGACTCAATATGCGTCAGCTTATGGAAAATTCAGTGAAATCCTCCGCTGCAGAGATGATCTTACGCTATATAGTTATCATTATTGTGAACTTGGTTCTATTATACCTGTGTCTGACACTGCTCCGAACGTCTGACGACCGCACCGAGCTTGCTGATGCCTGTTGAAATCCTGTCCCCTGTCTCCCTGTGAAGGATTCAGTGGGAAACGACATATCTGGATGTGATGTTGTGTCAGACCGCACTGTCTCTGTGGGAATCAGTCCTGCTTTTCTTGGAAAACCAAGAAGGTGGCTGATGATGGAATGTGAAGCGAAAGCAGGAAAAGCTGGAAGCCCTCAGCTCAGCAAGCAGTGTGTGTGAAAATAAAAAGCAGATATCGGTTCGGGTCGGCGCCTTCTCAGAACAGTTCTGGGGAAGCGTCCTTCACCTGCAATGTTAACAGGTTTTTCTGTCCATGGATACTGCTTCTCTGCCGCAGTGCTTCCGAAATTTCCTGCTGTATTCCTTCCTTCTCTTGGTCTGTCGCTGGCAGGGAGTGCCAGGGAAATTGGTGAATGGTACATGGAACACTTCCGCCATCTATCGGCCGGATTTATCCATTACATTCACCATGAGACGCGGACGGCGACGGAAAAGCTGATCCATTCCTAATTTCTTCCGAGGAAACAGATACCAAGATGGTACTTCCCTGCCTCCTCAAATTTCCGTCAACTGTAGGCGATCCTTCTCCAGGTCTCACCTGGTTTATATAACGCCATGTACCACTTCTCCAGCTTTACCAGCCTTGCTCCGTCTCTCGGTCTGATTCGAGAACCTGCTTCCACCGCTTTATACGGCATCAGATTTGAATGCCACCTTGTCTCCTGAAACTACTCCGTTGGCTCCAGAACATATCAGCAGTTCCTCCACTTCTCTTTCTCTCTCTCACAGTTAACTTGGTGGCGATTGTGATCCTGTCCCGAGGAAGGTGCGGTCTCTCCAAATGTGTCAGTCGGTACCTGGTGGGAATGGCAGCGGCAGATCTCCTGGTCGTTATCTCGGACCCCCTGCTGAGGTGGACTGCTCTGTTTTATTTTGTGCCGTCATTCCTTTTCATCACTCCCGTGTGCAGTCTCGTGATGTGGCTGATTTTCGCAAGCACAGCGGTCTCTGTCTGGCTGACCGTCGCTTTCACCTTTGATCGATTTGTAGCCATTTGTTGTGAGAAGCTGAAGACAAAATATTGCACCGAGAGAACGGCGGCTGTGGTGATGGGGACAGTAACTGTGTTGGGATGTTTGGAGACCATCCCTTGGTACTTTAAATTCCAACCTGCGTACAAAATTGACAATGTTCCCTGGTTTTGTTTCACTAAGGTGAGCACTACATCACCGGCACGGGCGTCATTTGAGATGTTTCACCGCATTTTAACCCCTTGTGTCCCGTTCTTTCTGATTTTGCTGCTCAATATTCTGACGGTCAGACGGATTTTAGCGGCCAGTAGATTGCGCAGGGGACTCCTGGGCTGCAACAATGGAGAGAAAGATAAGGACCCGGAGATAGAAAACAGAAGGAAATCAATAGTTTTACTCTTCAGTATAACCGGCAGTTTCATATTGTTGTGGACAACACTGGTGGGGTTTGTTATCTATCAGCGAATTTCGAAAAT